>CAXIIO010000218.1:12500-20000 GCA_964028335.1 Altica lythri | reverse complement strand
CTCCCATTCACTTTGCCATTTTTCTTTCAGCATGCGTCGTATGTCTAGTTTAAGTGCAATCCAGTATCTGTATTCTTGAGCGTTAATATTGTGCCCAAGAAAGAACCCTGTTCCGCTGCTTTTTACGTCTCGTATTACCTTTATTTCTTCCAGCTTTAGATGTATTGGTGGAATTTGTGCTAAGACACATAGACTTTCGGCGGGCGTTGATCTATATGCACCCAAAATGGCTCTAAGGCAAATGGCTTGTGTGCTTCTAATATTTTTCTTGATGACGACTCTGCTCAGCCTATGTCCCCAGATTTCAACTCCATAGGACATGATGGGAATAATTGCTTTCTCATAAATGGTTCGCAGACTTTCTTGGAGATTGGATAGATTAGCCCAGTTTCTATAGGTAAAGCGTCTAAGGGTCTGGAAAATAGCTCTGCACTTTTTGCTGATATATTCTACATGGCAAAGGAAGTTTAATCTTTCATCCAGGTAGATACCTAGATATTTAACCGAAGTCATTCTAGAAATTGGGCGATTCTTGTATCTTATTACAGGATTTCTCCCATGTGAAAGTTGTGAGAAGACCACATAGTTGGTCTTGTTGATAGAAACTTCGAGCTTATTCCTGTCAGCCCAGTCTGACAGCACGTTCGTACATCGTTCAGCTAGCAGTTCAAGTTCTCGTCTACTTCTTCCATGGATGGATAGTGCGACATCATCTGCGTAGGCAACCACTTTAATTCCGTCGGCCCATTCGAGCTCCAGAAGCGTATTCATTACTGCGTTCCACAGGAAAGGTCCCAGAACGGACCCCTGGGGACAGCCCTTGGTTGCTTCCTTTGAAGCTTCTGAGTGGATAGATTTGAATTTAACTACTCGATCGCTAAGATAGCTTTTAATAAGTGTTAACAAATTGTAAGGAATTCTCTTGTCGTGAAGCGACTTAATTAAACCTGGCCACCATAAATTATCGAACGCTCCTGATATATCTACAAAAAGGACCAAAGAGTGAACTGTAGTGTCTCTAATGTGGGAAGTTAAGTCTCGAATAGCGGATATTGTTGAGCGACCTGTTCTGAAGCCATATTGTGAGGAGTGAAAGAACTGCTCCTCCGGCAGGACATCATAAATTTTCTGCAGAATGAGTCTTTCTAATACTTTGGCCAACTCACTTAGCAGGGTGATTGGCCTTAACGACTTGGGATCCGAGGGATCTTTATCGGGAGCTTTTAAGATTGTTATTAGACTACCAATCTTCCAACTTGTAGGAAAGTATCCTAGCATTAAACATGCTTTATATAATCGCAAAAGGTTCTCTCTAATACTCGGGTAACAAAGCACTAGTATTTTACCATGCACCTGGTCAATGCCGGGGGCTTTGTACGGTTTTATTCTTGTGATGGCTCTATCAAGGTCATCCAACGTTAATCCACTATGTACTTGCGTGTCTCCCGTGTAGGAGTGTATTAATTGTCTTATGTTAGTATGATATTCTTGGTCTGTTTCCAGATTATCGTCAGGCATTAATCTACATAATATTTCGTCCAGAGTATCCCTCATGAGGAGGGTGGATGTTCCATCTGTCCTCTTAACACTTGTAGTTACTGTGTTTATCTTATACTTATTGCAAGACATTCTGTAGACTGTGCCCCAGGGATCCGCTCCAAGATCCTCTTCGACAAAAGTATTCCACGAGTTAAGTTTTGCATTTCTAATACCAAGTTTATACGCTTGCAGAGCTCTCAGGAGCTCCGCGTGTACATCATCAACGCGCAGGCCTCTGCGCCTAGCTAACTGATATCTCCTACGTAGCCTTTTGACATCCGACTTTAGGGTGTCAAGACACCCCGTCCACCACAAGCAATCAGTTCTTTTGATTCGTACTTTCTTGCAACACTTATTAGTTATGCTTACCAGTCCTTTCGTGAGGACTTCAACAAAATTATCTACGCGGGGAACGTCTACTATTTGCAATGAACTAAGGGTTTCATCAAGGCGAGCAGCTAATGTATTTAGCTTATTTATATCTACAATTCTTATATTGGATTTGATTGCAGGCTGGTCGTCCTGCGTTCCCACATTTATCTGGAGTTCTATGTACCTATGGTCACTCTGTAATAAGTCTGGGATAACTTCCCAATTGTCCATCTTCACAAGCAAGTCTCCAGTAGCCAGTGTGATATCAATGTTCTCTTCCCCATTTACTGTACTAAATGTAAATGGTTGATTCGCTTTATTTAGAATAAATAGGTTATTAGCACTTAGAAATTCTTCAAGGGTGTCCCCTCTGTCATCGTTTACTTTAGAAAACCATGATTGAGATTTGCAGTTAAAATCTCCTGCTAGAACTATTGATCTACCTCTGTATGTATCCAGGAATCCCTGAAGATCTCTTAAGTCATCTTCTAAGTTTCCATCCCATTTCAGATATACACTGGCCAGGACTATGCTTTGATCTCTCCAACTCAATTCACAAGCTGTGATATTGGCGCTACTAAATTTATTCAGGTACAGTACGTCTATCTCCGGGTCAGACACTATGATGCACGACATTGGAGTATCGTTTTTGTGGTATATGCACTTAACCGCCGTGAATCCGGGCACGTAGTACTGTTCATTCCTAAGCAATGAATATGGTTCTTGTATGGCCATTACTGAGACCGCCCTATCGTAGTGGGTAGGGACAGTAAGAACATGGTTTTATGGTTAACCTGATGGGTAACCAAAGCCCACCTACCTCTCGGCATTAGGCTGATTTCCTAGTCCGCCATCTACCGCTCCACTGTCAAGAAGAACACCATCCCATCTCCAACTCTCCAAAAATTAGCGAGGCCCCCGTTTTTTTTTTTTTTTTTTTTTTTCCTTTACCTTACAAAATTAAAAATAAACAGTAAGAATTATATACATAATAATTGAATATATATAAAAAAAAAAATAAATAAGAAAAGATTTCTTCTTGTCCGTTTTTTTTTGTTTATGTTTGGTCGTCGTCAAGTATTATCCCGTCTGCCCAATCGTTAATCCACTCTGTTATTTGGTCATTGGTTATGTCGATGTTTGTTGGTGGATATGTTTTATTTATAGTTCTTAGTCTGTCAGTTAGTAATTGTCTTGCTGCTTGTCGTTCTTGTTTTGTACAGTGTTGAATTATGTGTTCGTATGTTTCCGGTACGTTGTCTATTTCGCATCTTTCGTCTATGTCTCGTAAGTTAAATCTGGTGTAGTATTCTTTGTAATGTCCATGTCCTGTTAATAGTTGTATAGTTTTCCATTTGAAGTTTGGTGTGTGTCTAGTCACGGTCTTGTAGTAGTTGTACACTTTTCGTCCTTTGTCTGTTTTGTCCCATGTTTGTTGCCATATGTTGTTTGTTTTTGTTCTTATTATTTGCTTAAGGTCTTTTTTGGTTGTTATAGTTTCGTCCGTGGTTTGTTTGTTATGTGCATTGTTGGCTGTGTCATGTGCTTTTTTCTGTCCAGAATCATTTCTGTCTATTTTTTGGATTGTAATGAAAGTCTGTTCTTTATTTTTTGTGTCTATTAATTTTCGTATGTCCACGTTTAGCTTGTTGCGTCTGTTATTATATTTAATTGTTTCGTATGCGTTTTGTGAGTCCGTGAGTATTTGTACGTTTGTTAATTGTTGTGTTTCTAGGCTTTGTATTGTTCTTAGGATGCAGTAAAGTTCCAATTGGTTTATGTCATATGTTGTTTGTATTTTTCTGTTTTCTGTCGTCCACTCTGAGTTTTTGTAAGTCGCCCAGCCAATTGTTTTCGAGTTAAGTTTTATGCTCGCGTCTGTGTGGATTTTTATACAATGTATTGGTCGTTCTTCATATATATTTATGTCCGTATGTGCAGGATGTGGTCTGTCTTTTGTTTTTATTGTTATTTGTTGGTAATTGTCCTTGTATGTTTCGTAGGTAAACCAATTGGCTCCTGCATCCGCTTGTAAAGGTGTCGTTCCTGTTAGTACATGTAGGGCAAGTGTTGGTGCCGTTCTGTAGGCCTTAGATATAGCTAACAGGAATGGTCTTTCTGTCCCGTTTAGTTGTTTTATTAGTCTACTGTCCATATGTCTGTTCCCCCAAATTTCACTCGCATAGAGTATAAGTGGTTTAATTCCGTGTTCGTAGGTAAATTTGAGTGTCTGTCTTTTTCGTCCCCACGTCTTACCAGCTATAATGTATAGTTTGTTTGCAATGTCGTTTGTTTTTTGTCTTGTCTTTTTAATGTGGTCTATCCATGTAAGTCCTGTGTCTATGGTTACTCCTAGATACTCAATATTTTTGTTTATCGTAATGTTTTGTGTGTCAGTCTTAATCCTTGGTGGTCTTATGGATTTGTATGTCGTAAACATGGCATTTGTCTTGCTTTCGTTATATGTCAGTTTATGTTTAGTCGCCCATTCCTTGCATGTCTTCCATATGACTGTCCATTTGTCTTCAATTTGTTTTAAAGATGTTCCTGTCATTATAATTATTTGGTCGTCTGCGTAAGCTTGTATGTAGTCTTGTTCTTCTAAAATGTCGGTTTCGTCGATTGTTTGAAACCAGTCTTCCATTATTAGGAGCCATAGGGCCGGTCCCAGACTGGAACCTTGTGGACATCCTCTTTCGGTGTTGTTTATGTAGTCTTCTGTCTTTATTTGTCTGTTTGTCAGGAAGTCGTTACATAATTTTGCTATGTTAGTTGGAGTCTGTGTCTTTTTGAGCATGTGTCGGATTGTTGGTGTCCATGCTGTGTTAAAGGCATTTGTCATGTCGAGTGTTACTACCAAGGTGTGTCGTTTTGTTAATTTGTTCGTTTTAATTTTATGTACTATATTGTGTATTGCGTCTATTGTTCGGTGTCCTTCTCTGAAACCGTATTGTCTCTTGTCTAGTCTTTCCGTTGATTCTAAATGGAACATAAGTCTCTTAGCCGTGAGCTTGTCAAGTATTTTTCCTAGTGTCGGTAGTAAGCATATAGGTCTTAGGCTTCCATTTTTCTTTGGTATCCAGCTTATATCGGCTATTTTCCATATTGTTGGAAAACACCCTTGCGTTAGGCATTTATTGTAGAGTCTTATAAATGGTTCTGGTTTAACCCCCATAATAAGTTCCACAATTTCTTTGGTGACATTGTCGTTTGCTGTGGATTTCTTGTTTTTCATCTGGTTAACCAAATGAAAAATTTCCGCCTGTGTAAAGTTCTCGTCATCTGTTTCGTCATAGTCTTCAAAGTTTTCTTCTCTTATGGTTGTATGTATTGGTAGGTCAAAGTCTTTATTGTCTTGTGGAAAGTATTCTTTGTGTAAGTATTCGATGGTTTCTTTTCTTGTTGTTGTCCATGTTCCATCATCTCGTTTCATTGTACTAATTGTGTTTTCTGTGTTTGGGTGTTGTTTGTGTCGTATGATTTTGTATGCTGTTCCCCATGGGTTGTCCGGTTCTTCGTTTGTAAAGAAATTTCTTATGTTGTCTCTTTTTTTGATTTTTATATTGTTTTTATATATTCGTCTTGTCTCTCTGTATTTGTATAAAAGCCTTTGTCTTGCTTCTGCGTCTTGTTGTTCTTGTTGGTATTCTTTTCTGTGTTTGTTTGTTAGTTTTCTCAGTCTGTTTAGTTCGTCGTCCCACCAATCGGCTTGTTTTCGTTTTCTCCTTATTTTTGTTTGTATGATTTTGTTGGATATGTCTTGAATGTTGTTTTGTATTTTGTTTGCTGTTTGATGTAGGTCGTCCATTTCTGTCCAGTCCATCTCTTGTATCTGTCGATTTAGTTGTGTTTTATTTATTAATGTTGTGTTGTATATCTTTTTGTTTGTTTCTGGTTTTTTGTTTATTGTCTCTTCTTGTATTTCGTAGTAAATGTAGTTATGGTCACTGAGGCTCTCTTCTTCCAGTATTTTCCTGTTTATAAGTTGTAGGTTATTTGTTATTGTCAAGTCCACCCAGCCTCTGCCATTTGTGTTGGTAAATGTCGGTGGATCGTCGTGTTCATTATGTATGTAGTACCCTTTTTGTGTCGTCCAGTCCATAATATCTTGTCCTCTGTCGTCTGTAATATCTCCTCCCCATGCAGTGTGTTTTGCATTTAAGTCGCCGGCTATGAGTATTGGGTTTTTGTTCGCATCTAGTTTGTCTTTGTAGTTGTTTAGTCTGTTATTTATTTTCCCCCCCGGTTCGTCGTAAATTGATGTTATTGTAATTGTTTTTGTTTTAAGTTTAATGTCTACTGCTGTTATATTGTTATCTGTAATGTCCGTTCTTATCAGTGTGTTACTTATTAGTACGTTGTTTATTATAATTAGTGTTTTTGCCTCAGTGTTTGGTTTGATTTTTGTGTACCCATGGGGTGTGTTTAGTTGTTTGCATGGTTCCTGTATTAGTACAATGTCAATGTTCTTTGTTGTGATGTCTTGTATTAGTTGTTCTGTAGCTGCCTTTCCTCTTCCTGTGTTAATTTGTAGTAATTTAATCATTTTTGTATTGTATGTATTGTTTCGTCGCGTCCAGTTTTTTAATGTAAATTGGGCAGTTTCTGTCTCTTGCTTGGTGTCCCCTTGGTAGTAATTTCATTCTTTCGCAATTAACACAGTTTGTTGGTTCTGTACAAGTATACCCATTATGTCTTTGTCCACAGTTGTAGCATGTCGGTGTGTCTGTCTCCTTACAGTATTTTTGTGAGTGTCCAAACCGGCAGCATATGTTACACATTGTGACCGATATGTACTCCTCTACTTGCAGTCTTTCGCATTCTAGTATTAAGTGTCCTTTTTTCATGATGGTCTTAAATACGTCTAATGGAGCTTGTATTACCAGATTTTCCTTGTAAGGATTTCTGCATGGTCGTGCTGTTATTTTTTTTATTAAGAGTAGTCTGTCTCCTAGCAATTGGTCTATGTCTTCATTTTCGTCGCGTATGTATTGAATGATGTCTTCCATTGTCCATTGTTTTTGTACACCAGTAATTGTCATCATCGGTTCTTGTTCTTTATTGAGTGATTTGACCTTTAAATCTTTGTTCATTTGTAGTTTGTCTTGTAGTCTTTTTTGTGCGTCTTTATTATCCGTTGTAAGTATTATACTGGTCTTTGTTCTTCGTATCGTTGCGTTTTCTATGTCTTTTGGTTTAATAATTTTTTTAATTTCTTGTATAACTTTGCTGTTCGTGCTGTCTTTCTCTTCTGTTGTTGTTATTAAAGTGTCGTATTTTGTCGGTGCTTTGGGAGAGGTCCAAGCTGGTTTTTCAGTCCTTGGTTTTTCTTGTATTTTTGGCGCGTATGTCTTTGTTTCTGTTATTTGTGCGTAGGATTTCTGTGTTTGTTGTTCAGGTAATGTGATGTTTTGTGAAGTTGTTTGTGGTCGTGAATGAATAATTGTTGCTTGTGTCATAGGTCGTGTGTTTTGAGTTTGGAGTTGTAGTGTCTCGTACATAAATTTAAAGTGTGCTGTGCGTAATTTTTCTGTCTCGAGTTTGTGTATTGTTGCAGTCCATTCATTTGTAATTTGTAGTATTATGTTT
>CAXIIO010000218.1:0-10000 GCA_964028335.1 Altica lythri | reverse complement strand
CTACGGACCTCCATCAGGGTTTCCCCTGACTTCGTCCTGACCAGGCATAGTTCACCATCTTTCGGGTCCCAGCGTGTACGCTCTTGGTGCGCCTCTTCTCGCAATGAGAATGAGACGCCCCGGGAGTGCGGAGTGGCCACTTTAAGGGCAAACCACCCATCCTCCCTCGGTCTACGCAAGGTAAACCTTTACTTTCATTACGCCTTTAGGTTTAGTCATGTCCCAATGACTCGCGCACATGCTAGACTCCTTGGTCCGTGTTTCAAGACGGGTCCTGAAAGTACCCAAAGCTATAGCGTCGCTGATCGGCGTTTCAACGAGGTCTGTTCGAGAACACCGCAACCAACAGTCGTTCTGGGACAGAATCGGCACCAGGTCCGATCACCGTCAAACACAGAACGTGCTTGCTACGGGCCGAACGCTAACTGAGTAGCGGCCCCGCGCCTTTAGCATACCGTCGAGCGAGTCTGTCGGAACATCGAGGGTCCACGCGACAAAAGCCATGTGGGCTCCACCCCAAGTCTTAGACAGACACCCAACGGATCGCGACGTCCTACTAGAGGAAAAGTGCACGCGTTCCACATCGGTTCGAAGAACGAGAGGCGCGGACGACGTAAACGTAATCCGTCACACAAACTTTCAACTCCGACAGTAGAGACGCGAATGAATTTCCTCTTTCGACCTTTCGGGTTTCTCAGGTTTACCCCTGAACGGTTTCACGTACTCTTGAACTCTCTCTTCAAAGTGCTTTTCAACTTTCCCTCACGGTACTTGTTCGCTATCGGTCTCGTGGTCATATTTAGCCTTAGATGGAGTTTACCACCCACTTAGGGCTGCACTCTCAAGCAACCCGACTCTGAGGAGAGATTCTCCCGCAATTGGCAGCGGTCACTACGGGCCTGGCACCCTCTATGGGCTGTGGCCCCGTTCAAGAAGGACTTGGACGCGCCGCACAATCTCGGGATAATGAATCCTCCCTAACACCACATTTCCCGGTGGTCGATGTCGGCCACGGGATTCGGTACTGGGCTTTTCCCTGTTCGCTCGCAGCTACTGAGGGAATCCTAGTTAGTTTCTTTTCCTCCGCTTAGTAATATGCTTAAATTCAGCGGGTAGTCTCACCTGCTCTGAGGTCGATAGATGATATTTAAGTACCAAACTATGCATTTTAAAATCAATGTCCAATAATTAAATGCCATATAGAAACACAGATCAGACGTCGTCTTTGAGAAGATTTCTCGGACACGACGATCGTGTACGTAATTCTACTACATTTAAAAGACATATAGATTTACGCATTTTTATGTTCGATACGTTGTGTACAATACACGTATAAAATTTATACAAATTTTATACGTTGCTATCGCAATTTAAGATGTTGCGTTAAAAATAAACGCATCTACATCCAACGCGTTCCGACAATTTTTTTCAAAAAAAAAAAATCGAACAGTCTTTTTAATTTGATACGACCCTCAGCCAGGAGTGGTCCAGGAACGAGTATCCGAGGACCGCAATGTGCGTTCGAAATGTCGATGTTCATGTGTCCTGCAGTTCACAAGTTGACGCGCAATTAGCTGCGTTCTTCATCGACCCACGAGCCAAGTGATTCACCGTTCAGGGTAATCGTTTTAACATTAAACGTGTTTCCATACGAAAGTATAAGTTTTCGTTTAAAGAAACTATACGTCTTATAAAATATCGTGAAAAATGTATTAAAAAAAAAATGATAAGAGAAAATTATGTACTTACGAATTTCTCCATTTGTAACGCCGTGTTTTACAAACGAGGCGTACACGGAGTAAACGTGCACAAGTATTTCCTCTTAATTTCGTCACCAATGAGTACATGCATTTTTACCATCTTGACAATTTGGGCGAAAAACTTTCAACACCGTCGGAATAATATATCGCATTCTACGATTTTGAATTCCTTAGAAAAAAATTATTCGTTTTTTTATCTGAATAACAGATGGATACGAATTTGTTATTTTTCTTGGTACCCAATTTTTATCAAGACAAATTGGTATATACATATTAATATTAGACCTCATCGACAACTTTGTTTTTTTTAGAACTTTAAAGTAAACAAAAATATAAATAATATAATTGTTTCTAACTTTAGTTCCTAAAAACATTTCGTTTATTTCGCATTCTATACCTCAAAAGATCGTATGCGTTTAATAACGGACGTTCTAATGACAGCATATGCAAGTAAAACGATATATAGTTCAAATATTTATAACAGACTTGTCGTAAGTTGACAAACACTGTAATGATCCTTCCGCAGGTTCACCTACGGAAACCTTATTACGACTTTTACTTCCTCTAAATGATCAAGTTTGGTCATCTTTCCGAAGCATCGACGACGCCGAAACGCCACCGCGCTCAGTCCGAAGACCTCACTAAATCATTCAATCGGTAGTAGCGACGGGCGGTGTGTACAAAGGGCAGGGACGTAATCAACGCGAGCTTATGACTCGCGCTTACTGGGAATTCCTCGTTCATGGGGAACAATTGCAAGCCCCAATCCCTAGCACGAAGGAGGTTCAGCGGGTTACCCGGGCCGCTCGGCCAGGGAGGACACGCTGATTCCTTCAGTGTAGCGCGCGTGCGGCCCAGAACATCTAAGGGCATCACAGACCTGTTATTGCTCAATCTCGTGCGGCTAGAAGCCGCCTGTCCCTCTAAGAAGAATTGTTTGTACGCCGACAGTAAAAACCGCGCGCAGTGGGGGCCGAAACCCATCACCGGCGGGCCTTTGGGATGTCGAAATACGCCTAGTTAGCAGGCTAGAGTCTCGTTCGTTATCGGAATTAACCAGACAAATCGCTCCACCAACTAAGAACGGCCATGCACCACCACCCACCGAATCAAGAAAGAGCTCTCAATCTGTCAATCCTTCCGGTGTCCGGGCCTGGTGAGGTTTCCCGTGTTGAGTCAAATTAAGCCGCAGGCTCCACTCCTGGTGGTGCCCTTCCGTCAATTCCTTTAAGTTTCAGCTTTGCAACCATACTTCCCCCGGAACCCAAAAGCTTTGGTTTCCCGGAAGCTGCCCGCCGAGTCATCGGAGGAACGTCGGCGGATCGCTAGCTGGCATCGTTTATGGTTAGAACTAGGGCGGTATCTGATCGCCTTCGAACCTCTAACTTTCGTTCTTGATCAATGAAAGCGTTTTTGGCAAATGCTTTCGCTTCTGTCCGTCTTGCGACGATCCAAGAATTTCACCTCTAACGTCGCAATACGAATGCCCCCATCCGTTCCTATTAATCATTACCTCGGGGTTCCGAAAACCAACAAAATAGAACCGAGGTCCTATTCCATTATTCCATGCACACAGTATTCAGGCGAAGTTTTAGCCTGCTTTAAGCACTCTAATTTGTTCAAAGTAAACGTGCCGGCCCACCTCGACACTCAGTGAAGAGCACCGCGGCGGGATTGAGTTGGGCCGCCCTTGCGAGCTAAGCCCACCGGCAGGACGTCCCGCGACACGCCAGTTGACACCGCGTACGATGAACCAGCGACGCGGGACACAGATTCGACTACGAGCTTTTTAACCGCAACAACTTTAATATACGCTATTGGAGCTGGAATTACCGCGGCTGCTGGCACCAGACTTGCCCTCCAATTGATCCTCGTTAAAGGGTTTAGAGTGTACTCATTCCGATTACGGGGCCTCGGATGAGTCCCGTATCGTTATTTTTCGTCACTACCTCCCCGTGCCGGGAGTGGGTAATTTGCGCGCCTGCTGCCTTCCTTGGATGTGGTAGCCGTTTCTCAGGCTCCCTCTCCGGAATCGAACCCTGATTCCCCGTTACCCGTTACAACCATGGTAGGCGCAGAACCTACCATCGACAGTTGATAAGGCAGACATTTGAAAGATGCGTCGCCGGTGCGAGACCGTGCGATCAGCGTAAAGTTATTCAGAGTCACCAAGTATTACGATGTCGAGCAAGCTCGCCACCGATTGGTTTTGATCTAATAAAAGCGCTCCTTCCGTCTCCGGTCGGAGCTCTGTTTGCATGTATTAGCTCTAGAATTACCACAGTTATCCAAGTAAATGTGGGTACGATCTAAGGAACCATAACTGATTTAATGAGCCTTTCGCGGTTTCACCTTAATTTGGCTTGTACTGAGACATGCATGGCTTAATCTTTGAGACAAGCATATGACTACTGGCAGGATCAACCAGGGAGCTGTTGTTCCGTCATTCGAAAAAGAATAACAGAGATTATCAGTCTCCTCTAGTATTACAAATTTGCAATTCAAGAGAAACAAAAGACCGATGTGTCAAATCTCTATCATATTCTTTTCCTAGTGCGTGTTGAATTTTGCGTACATGAAAAGTTAAACTTTTCGCACGCCACGCTTAATAGGAGATAAGGTATATATGATATTTATAGAAGACAAGACAATCGTATTTGTATTATCTCTTATATTACATATAAAAACCGGACAGACAATATATTACATAACAGAGAGCTAGTTTTAAATGTAACTACTTTGTCATGTTTTATATAAACGCCTACCGGCAAAAAATTTCGAACATTCTCTCGACCCTTCGCTAGATATAAAGCGACACGGTGTACTCGAAAGAATCGTTACGAATAGAAATTCCCGCTCGGACAGAAGAGAGTTGTCGCAAAAAATGAAAAATTTGATTGAAATCAAATTTTATTAGTTTGATCGCATGTGGATCGCCAAACGTGTAAACGCCTTGCAAAATCCGCGATCTCGCTGTGTGATCTGTATCTTACGATACAAAAAATAATTGTGGTTTTATATATACATAATTTTATATTTCTTAACAATTACTACCAACATTTTTGAAGATAGAAATGTTAGAAAATAAAATATATAATATAAATCTCAACCACAATGCAAAAAGATCAAACTTGGACAACACCAGACTTTTAGATCGAGTATTTGTCGAGTCGTCTTTTTACATAACTGGGCAATTGTTATTATAGCGCTTTACGTTATTTAGTATATGTAGTTTAAATTTATGGTTTAATACTTTATATAATTTAATATTCGTCCAATAAATTTAATCATTACGTAATCTATATAACATTCTAATGAAAATAAAGATTACATTATAAAATTTCATAAAATTTTATTAAAACTTAAGTTGTTATGTTGGCACAATTAAGTGATATTTACAAAAAAATATATTTAAAAAAAATTATTTTTACATATTACTGAGAAATAACTTGTAAAATTTAACTACAATAATAATTCAATCATTTCTTACTAAAATACGTTAACACAATTAATTCAGTTATTAAATTGGTTTTATCTTAATATTAAATTAACAAGATATAAAAACTATTATTCGTTGACCATTATATCATGTGCTTTCAAAAATATTCCACGTACTTTCACAAATTAAACATTTAAAAAAGTATACTTTATTTACTACTACCGTTTTTTAGAATCGACAGCAGAAACAGTAGCATATATATTTCGTTTAATTTAATAAAAATATATTTTTCTCTGATTTAGCATATAAATATAATTTTAGAAAAATTCTACATACTTTCACAAGTTAAAACCTAAAATTCTACAAAACAGTTTTCGAAGCTTAAACCTACATTTTTTTACTAGCACTGTTTCTTGGAATCGGAAACAGAAGCAAAAGCATAAATATTTCATTTACTTTTCAATATTAATAAAATTTCTACGTACTATCACAACAAGTAAAAACATGAAATTCTACAAAACAGCTATCTACCTTAAAACTACACTTTATTTACTAGCACTGCTTCTTAATATTGAAAGCAAAAGCAGTTGTATAGATATTTAGTTTATATTAACAATATAAAAATATTTTCAATAAAATTCTCTGTACTTTCACAAGTTAAATATGTAAAAAAGTACATTTTATTTACTACCACCGTTTTTCAAACTCAAAAGCAGAATCAGTAGCATATATATTTCGTTTAATTTACGACATAAAAATATATTTTTCTCTGATTTACCATATAAATATAATTCCAGAAAAATTCTACATACTTTCACAAGTTAAAACTTAAAATTCTACAAAACAGCTTTCGAAGCTTAAACCTACATTTTTTCACTAGCATTGTTTCTTGGAATCGGAAACAGAAGCAGAAGCATAAATATTTCATTTACTTTTCAATATTAATAAAATTTCAAAAAATTTCTACGTACTTTCACAACAAGTAAAAACATGAAATTCTACAAAACAGCTATCTACCTTAAAACTACACTTTATTTACTAGCACTGCTTCTTAATATTAAAAGCAAAAGCAGTTGTATAGATATTTAGTTTTATTAACAACATCAAAATATTTTCAATAAAATTCTCCGTACTTTCACAAGTTAAATATGTAAAAAAGTACATTTTATTTACTACTACCGTTTTTTAGAATCGACAGCAGAAACAGTAGCATATATATTTCGTTTAATTTAATAAAAATATATTTTTCTCTGATTTAGCATATAAATATAATTTTAGAAAAATTCTACATACTTTCACAAGTTAAAACTTAAAATTCTACAAAACAGTTTTCGAAGCTTAAACCTACATTTTTTCACTAGCATTGTTTCTTGGAATCGGAAACAGAAGCAGAAGCATAAATATTTCATTTACTTTTCAATATTAATAAAATTTCAAAAAATTTCTACGTACTTTCACAACAAGTAAAAACATGAAATTCTACAAAACAGCTATCTAGCTTAAAACTACACTTTATTTACTAGCACTGCTTCTTAATATTAAAAGCAAAAGCAGTTGTATAGATATTTAGTTTATATTAACAATATAAAAATATTTTCAATAAAATTCTCTGTACTTTCACAAGTTAAATATGTAAAAAAGTACATTTTATTTACTACCACCGTTTTTCAAACTCAAAATCAGAATCAGTAGCATATATATTTCGTTTAATTTACGACATAAAAATATATTTTTCTCTGATTTACCATATAAATATAATTCCAGAAAAATTCTACATACTTTCACAAGTTAAAACTTAAAATTCTACAAAACAGCTTTCGAAGCTTAAACCTAAATTTTTTCACTAGCATTGTTTCTTGGAATCGGAAACAGAAGCAGAAGCATAAATATTTCATTTACTTTTCAATATTAATAAAATTTCAAAAAATTTCTACGTACTTTCACAACAAGTAAAAACATGAAATTCTACAAAACAGCTATCTAGCTTAAAACTACACTTTATTTACTAGCACTGCTTCTTAATATTAAAAGCAAAAGCAGTTGTATAGATATTTAGTTTTATTAACAACATCAAAATATTTTCAATAAAATTCTCCGTACTTTCACAAGTTAAATATGTAAAAAAGTACATTTTATTTACTACTACCGTTTTTTAGAATCGACAGCAGAAACAGTAGCATATATATTTCGTTTAATTTAATAAAAATATATTTTTCTCTGATTTAGCATATAAATATAATTTTAGAAAAATTCTACATACTTTCACAAGTTAAAACTTAAAATTCTACATATTTGGTTTTATTAACAATATTAAAATATTTTCAATAAAATTCTCTGTACTTTCACAAGTTACAAATATGTGAAAAAGTACACTTTACTTACTGCTACCGTTTTATAGAATTGACAGCAGAAACAGTAGCATACACATTTCGTTTAATTTACCATATAAATATATTTTCAACAAATTTCTACGTATTTTCACAGCAAGTAAAAACATAAAATTCTACAAAACAGCTATCTACCTTAAACTACACTTTATTTATAAACACTGCTTCTAAGTATTAAACACAAAAGCAGTGGTATAGATATTTCGTTTTATTAACAATATAGAAATATTTTTAATAAAATTCTTTGTACTTTCACAAGTTAAATATGTGATAGTAGATAGGTCATGCACAATTGAATTTAAAACGAAGTTTAAATACCTAGACTTCATAGTAGATAACAATTTAACTGTTGTCACACATCATGACTATATCGTAAGGAAAATGGCAAAGAAACTATAATATTTTTTTGGTAGAATCTTCATACACCTTAACACTTTTGACAAAGTCAGTGTATACAATACAATAATACAACCACACAGTATGGCATGATGAGAAGTTTAAAGTAATACTAGTAATCGTGTCATGTACAGAGTCTATTAGAAAGCACTGATAAACCAGGAAGCGGATTTACGTTTCTGCGTTTATTTTACGATAGTACAATAATTGTAAAATAGCCACGCAAATGTTGCTATATATTTGGCGTTAAAATAGTGTTTTGTAACATATTTTGGGACGATGGAAAGTTACTTAATAGTGTGCAATTAAAAATTGCATTTACTTGACTTTGTATAGCAGTTTTTTTAATGTTTGTAATTGTTAAAATTATTGAGCAATCTAAAATTAATTTTACAAATTAAAAGTCGTCTGCGAAATACACCTGTAAGGTCCAATTTTCATTGTCTTACAACGACAACGATGATGAAGGATGTTGTTATGTTATGAACAAATTTTACAACAAACCAAAACGAATTGGATAATGAAAAGACGCTTTCTCAATCCAAAAAAAATATAAGTTTGATGGTCTTTCTGTTCGAAAAACTACCACGGCAATTTATGGTTAAATCACTCGCCATTTCAATCCATATATATAAAAATGAAACCCGTTTTCCTTGGTCATGGCATCACGCGTGAATGACTGGACCGATTTTACTAATTCTTTTTTTGTTGTATTTGTTATTATTAGGAGAAGGTTCTTACGGAAGAAAATATTAAGAAAATCTCTCAGAAATATTGAAAAATAGACATTTAATTTTGCATATTTTAAAAAACGCGCGTAACGAATGTCAATGTCATTCACAGCCATAGACTATATTGAAAGAGCATCGTTTGTTCGGAAACGTGGTCACTTAATTAAATAAACCTTAAATTAACCTGTGACATCACACCCATAGTTTTAATTTATGGAATGTATAAATTTTATTTATTTATTAATTTATTTACGGATTTTCCTTTTTTACAAGTTTTACTCTATAATAATTATAAAACTAAATTACCTAAAAAACTAAATAACAAGGTACAAATATTCTATATATATATATATATATATATATATATATACATATATATAAAAGGATGTTTGTATGTATGAAATCGATGAACTCAAAAACTACTGTACCGATTATTATGAAAATTGGTATATATATTTTTTTTCCACGGAGAACGTTTATATGATATGCTCATTGATGCCACTCGCCACCAGGTGGCGCTGCAAAGTAGCAACTTCTGCCCCGTTCAACCGATTGTCATGAAAATTGGTATCTATATGTATTTTACCACGGAGAAGGTTTGTATGATATGCTCATTGATGCCACTCGCCATCAGGTGGGGCTGCAGAGTAGCAACTCCGACCCGTTCAACCGATTGTCATGAAAATCAGTATGATGATCTATTTTTAATGGGTAAGATGAATATGATATTCGTATTAATGGAAGTTACTACCAGATGGCGCTTCCATGTATTAAATTCAATACTGATTAGTAGATATCTATACGAATTCGTATAAATATAAGTTCGAAAGATATATTTTTGGTGCGATAAGAAAAAAAAACTATAAGCTTTCTTTCCTTCTCTATCTCTTCTTATCTTTTATTTTTCTTAAATTTATTTTAGTTGTTGGCGTAGCAACGTGCACCGGGTACAGATATAAATAATAAAATTCGTTTGTATTGATTTTTGATTAATATCAATTGTACGAAAATTTGAATTAATCGCGTTTAAAATCGTTCCCATTCAAATCCCAATCCAGTAAATTTTTATACCAGCTTTAACGTTTCCGTCTTCATTCGTAAATAATAATTTTATTGTATTAAGGGTTTACGGTAGTAAAAAATCTGTCATAGAGGTCACCATATTTTTTTACAAATGGCATCTATGTAAAAAAGCATTGTGGTCCTCATGACTGATTTTCTCCTACTGTTCCTCTTAAATAGTTTACTACAATGTAATAGTATAACAAAAACCTTAGCCACAGCAAC
>CAXIIO010000217.1:0-208840 GCA_964028335.1 Altica lythri | reverse complement strand
AATAAAGCTAGCTACATAATACTTTTCCGGAAAACTGAACTGAAACCTTCCCAGTCGAGCGTTGATCTCGCTTTGGTTCACTTTTGTGGCTTTTCAGGCGTAGATCGATGGACAGATAGATATTCATTGGTTTGGCTGTTAGCTTTACAGATCTATTGTGAACACCCATCATCTATATCTATACAATAGGATTAGACCACCTTACCTAGCCCTGCTCTCCGAATGAGACTTAATACCCTTGACAGGAGAGTGACATCTCCACGTAATTTGAAGCAACCAGTTTCTCATCTCCCAATACCGTGTCCTTGCAAGGCCTTCACATTGAGGATTTTCTCCTCCTCTTGGCAGTATTGAGTATGTGTCAGGGCCCTAACGCAGTCCCACGCCAGCTGTGAGCTTATTTGTGCCGAGACTATCGCCTTTAGAGTTGCTTGGCTGTCCGAGTATATGACTACGGTACTACCTTTACTTATGATCTCCATTGCACAGTGTTGTATGGACATTTCTTTAGCGTGAAACTCTGTAGCAGACGTACCAAGACCTAATTAGACTTCTATCCTGTGTCTTCTACTATATATACCCGAGCCTGTGCTTTTTACAGTCTTTGAGCCATCGGTATACCAGATTGACTCCCTGTGAATTGGTTGGCTTTTGTTCCATGAATCCCTTTCCACTAATTCTATTTAAAAGTTTGTTGCAAAGTTATACCTGGGGACTATCCTGTCTTGAAATATACTCATTATATGATCCGCCTTAACACTATTATATAGCTCTGCTTGCTCTTTTTCCCTCAATAAGATTATAGGAGCAGAGCCTTGCAGCTTTCAGCCATTTTTCACACTCGAAAGCTTCATAAAGCTTCACTCACAAATAATAAGTAACAGACGAACATCTCGAAATAAATTATGTTCATTTTCTAGTACCTTCACATATTGGAAAATCCTTTGACTTTTTATCCCATGTAGTAAATCATGCCAAATAATAAATTTCTCCACCTCATGGAAATTTTATAAAAAAAGATCTTAAATTTACCTGTGAACAACTCCCCTTTCATGACAATAATCTACAGCATCAACTAACTGTCTAAACCATTTCCTGGATCTGACTTCATCAATGTAACCATCTTTTCTGATTATATCTAATAGACTACCATTTTCTGCATATTCCATTACAATGTAGACTCTATGGGTGGTTTCGATAGCTTGTAGAAATCGGATTAAATTTGGATGTCTTAATCCTTTAACCACCTCTATTTCCCTGCAAAACAATGTTTTATTAATTAATAAATAAAAGCCTTTGAGAACATTGTAATACGAGACCCAAGTGGTGGAACTGGTGTGTATAAGAGGATACAAGAAGATGATTTTATAGAAATAAAATGAAAATTAAATCTCAAATATGAATAGGTGAATAGCACCACTTTTGCTTTTTTAGTGTCAGTGGAACTGTAAACCTTTAATTTAATTTAATTAGTTTTTGGTAGCAATTTTATACTTTCTAGAAGCAGTTTTAGTGCTGAATTATACGCGGATTGTATTGCATCATATGCGAGTTGTGTTGCATCATGAACAAATTGTATTGCAACATGCGACTTGTGTTGTATGGTGCGCGAATTGTACAAGTTGTGTTGCATTATGCACGAATTGGATTGCAACATCCGCGAGTTGTGTTGTATGTTGTGTTGCATCATCCGTAAAGTATGTTGTTTTGTGTTTTTGACATTATTTTTGTTGTTCTTATTTTTTTAAAAATACATTAATATTTACATATGTAGAAGCACTTTCTGTTCTGAATTACGCGGCTGAATGAGTTATTTTGCAGCATGCACGATTTCTGTTTGCAGCATACACGAATTGTAAGGCACCATACACAAATTGTGTTGCAGCATAAATGAATCATGTTCGATTATTGTGCTGCATTAGGTACACAAACATAAGTTGCGTTGTAATATGCCTAAGTTGTGTTCGATCATCTGAAAATTTAGTTACATTATTATGTATAAGTTGTAGTAAACCATTCGCAACTTGTGTTGCATCTTGCACAAAGGCGTTGCAGCATAAATATTTTATTGTTCGAGTTGTGATGCATCGTGCGCGCATTGTGTTGTAATATGTATAAGTTGTGTTTTTACATCTAAAAACTGTGTTACATCATGTGCGAATTGTATTAAACCATTCGCAACTTGTGTTGCATTATGCGCGGATTGTGTTACGATATGAGCGAGTTGTGTTGTAAGTTGTGTATCATGCGCATAATGTATTTCTCGATTTTATGTTTCTTAACATTATTTTTATAGTTTTGGCTAATTTTTAGAAATATTGAGTAATATTTACGTACCTAGAAGCACTTTTTGTGTTGAATCACGCGGTTGTGCGGGTAATATTGTAGCATGCACAAATTTTTTTGCAGCACGCCTAAATTTTGTTGCACCATGCTTTTATTGTGTTACATCATGTGTAAATTTTATTGAACCGTTCGTCTTGTGTTGCATTATGCGCGGATTGTGTTACGATATGAGCGAGTTGTGTTGCACGATGCGCGACATGTATGTATTTTGTGCAAGTTGTATTTCATCATGCGTAAACTATATCTTGATTTTGTGTTTCTTGACATTGTTTATATTGTCCTGTCTTATTTTTTTTCAAATTTTTAGTAATATTTACATGTCTAGATGCATTTTTAGTGTTAAGTCACGCGGTTGTGCAGGTTTGTTTGCAGCATGCACAAATGGTTATATCATTTGCGAATTTTATTAAACCATTCTTAACTTGTGTTGCATTATGCACGAATTGTGTTGCGATATAAACGAGTTGTGTTTCATGATGCGCGACACGTGTATATTTGCGCAATTTTTGTTGCAGAGTGCCCAAAATATGTAGCTGTTGATGTTTTTTTGCGTTCTGCCTTATTTTTTTAAATAATTAATAATATTTACATATCTAGAAGCACTTTTTGTGTTGAGTCACGTGGTTGTACAAATTATTTTGCAGCATTCACAAATTTTGTTGCAACATGCATTTTTGTGTTGTATGGATTGTGTTGTATCATTGACCGTTGTAACATGCGTAAGATGTGTTTCCTCATCTAAAAAGTGGTTATATAATGTGAAAATTGCATTTAACCATTCGCAACTTGTGTTGTATCTTACGCGCATTGCGTTGTAACATGCGTAAGTTGTCGTTTCTTACATCATGTGCGAATTGTATTGAACCATTTGCAACTGGTGTTGCATTATGCAAGGATTCTTTTGCGATACAAGCGATTTGTGTTGCATCATGTACGGATCGTGTTGCAACATGCGTGAGTTGTGTTGCATGTTGCGTGTTGCGTATATTATGTAATATTTTGTAAGAGTTGTAGAAGATCTGTATTTATTGGTTCTTTATTTCGTGTTTCTTGACATTATTGTTGAACCACGTGCGATTGGTGGTGCGCATCATGTACGGATTGTGTTGCATCATGTACGAATCGTGTTGCAACATGAAAAAGTTGTGTTACATATTACGTGTACTATATAATATTTTGTACGAGTTGTAGAAGATTTGTATTTGTTGGTTCTTTATTTCGAGTTTCTTGGCATTTTTGTTGAACCACGCGCGATTTGTGTTGCATCATATACGGATTGTGTTGCATCATATACGGATCGTGTTGCAACATGAGAGACTTGTGTTGCATATTGCGTGTATTAAATAATACTTTGTACGAGTTGTAGAAAATTTGTATTTGTTGGTTCTTTATTTTGTGTTTCTTGACAGTTTTGTTGAACCAGCATGATTTGTGGTGCATCATGTACGGATTGTGTTGCATCATGTACGGATTGTGTTGGATCATGTACGGATTGTGTTCAAACATGCGTGAGTTGTGTTGCAATTTGAATGTATTATGTAATACTTTGTACGAGTTGTGGAAGATCTGTATCTGTTGGTTCTTTATTTTGTATTTCTTGACATTTATGTTGACCCACGCGTGATTTGTGTTGCATCATGTACGGATTGTGTTGCATCTTATACGGATAGTGTTGCAACATACGTGAGTTGTGTTGCAATTTGCGTGTATTCTGTAATACTTTGTACGAGTTGTGGAAGATCTGTATCTGTTGGTACTTTATTTTGTATTTCTTGACATTTATGTTGAACCAAGTGCGATTTGTGATGCATCATGTTCTATATTTCGTGTTTCTTTACATTATTTTTATCGTTCTGTCATTTTTTTCAAATATTCAGTGATATTTACACATCTGTGAGATTTTTAGAATTCCATGAACGAACGGAAACATTAATAAACTCATTTTTATTTAATATAAAATATATCTGAACCAAAAATAATCCAGTGCAATAAATTTAGGTACGTACCTAAATGAAATATGTTAATCTAGATGCTCGATATTCGAAAAATTTGAATGAATTATCCTTAACCATAAAATAAAACCAAGAGGGATTAATAAGGTGTACCGGATTATGTGACAAAATGAATAAATTCGTACGTAACAGATATATAGTAATGTGTAGGTTGTTTTTATGTTTTTCGGGATGTACTTTATGTAATAAATGTAATACCTATCCAAGGATAATTTATTGTAGTATACTAAATCCAAACAAAATTCGTTAATTAATGCTACAATTTTTTCTTCTGCCTCTAAAAGTTCGTTTCTTAACTTTAATCTAAGTTCAATTATACATATAATGTCTAAAGTATTCTCTGACCTTTCAATCTTTTTTTTTACAGAGGGCCAGGCTTAGGGGTAGACCATGGGATTGCATCGCAGCTAGTACAGCTTATTGTGCACCCTCATTCACAGGTCCTCATTCTCCGTCAAATCACAGGTTCTTAATGAACCATGAGATCCTTTTGACTATGGTTACCCGTTCTTCCCTTTGATCTCCGATCGGTAGGCCAAGGGATCTCACACGCAGACCTTGCAGGGCTGGGCACATGAATATCACGTGGAAGGCTGTCTCCTCCTCCTCACCGCATTTTCTACATAGGAGGTTTTCAACTTGAATTCCCATCTTATGCAGATGTCCGCGGAATACCCACTGGCCGCTGATGAAGCCAACCACTTTCCGCAGGGTCTTCCTCCTCAGCCCAAGGGCATCTGCCGCTATAGCACCAGTAGGTGTCTGCAGCATTCTCTTTGACTGTATGTTGCCTTCTGTTCGTTCCCAGCTCTTTCGATGTTCTATGCCCATCCACTGGCGAACAGCTCTTCGTGCTGTGTTGTAAGCAATACCACACGTCGGCTCTGGTACAATGAGCGGGCACCTCTCAATCTGCTTTATAAGCTCCTATAAAGCTTTTCTAACAGCTTTTTGTTCCTATTTATAAGCTTCTACTAATCATAGTATTACTTCTGGCGGTTCTTGAAGTAGCTATCATAGTTCCCAAATGACTCGGTAATTTCACCTTTTTTAGTTCTTAAAAACCTCTTGTAACATCAGAGTTTCTTTTAGTGCTTCAACAAATTTCCAGAGGCTCTTTGATCGATTCCACCGATTTTATTCTTGTGTTTCCAGAGGTTTGTTTTTTACCTTCAATCTAATTTTGATAATTCATTTAATGTGTAAAGTATTTTTTACCTTTCAATCTGCTTTATGTGCTTCTGTAAATCTTTTTTAACTGCAGTTGTACCTATTTACAGGCTTCTTCTAACGATAAATGAGTCGTTTATTTCACCATTTTTTATAGACTTCTTAAAGACCTCTTGGTTACCTCAGAGTTTCTTTCAAGTGCTTCAATAAATTTCCAGAAGCGCTTTGATCGATTCCATCGATTTCTTTCTCGTGCCTCCAGAGTTAATTTCGATTATTCATTCAATGTGTAAACTAATCTTTGACTTCTTAATCTGCTTTATGTGCTTTTGTGAAGCTTCGTTAACTGCTTTTTGCTCCCATTTACAATCCTCCAATGATAGTGTAACTTCTGGGGATTCCAGAAGTAGCTATCATCGTTCCCAACTGACTCGTTAATTTCACCTTTTTTACAGAGTCCTTAAAGACCTCTTTGTAACCTTAGAGTTTCTTTTAGTGCTTCAATAAATTTCCAGAGGCTCTTTGATCGATTCCATCGATATCTTTCTTGTGCCTTCAGAGGTTGGTTTTTAAACTTTAATCTTATTTCAAATATACATTTAATGTGTAAAGTATTCTCTGACCTCTCAATCTGCTTTATGTGCTTCTGTAAAGCTTTTCTAACTGCTTTTTACAGGCTCCTGGTGTTACTTTGGGAGATTCTAGTAGTAGCTATCATGGTTCCCAAATGACTTGTTAATTGCAGCATTTTTTACAGACTTCTTAAAGAACTCTTGGTAACCTCAGAGTTTCTTTAAGTGCTTCAATAAATTTCCAGAAGCGCTTTGATCGATTCCATCGATTTCTTTCTTGTGCCTCCAGAGTTTCGTTTTTTAACTTTAATCTAATTTCGTATATTCATTCGATGTGTAAACTAATCTTTGACTTCTTAATATGCTTTATGTGTTTTGTGAAGCTTCGTTAACTGCTTTTTGCTCCCATTTACAAGCTTCCTCTTCCTACTTCTGGGGATTCCAGAAGTAGCTATCATCGTTCCCAAATGACTCGTTAATTTCAACTTTTTTACAGAGTCCTTAAAGACCTCTTGGTAACGTCCGAGGTTCTTTTAGTGCTTCAATAAATTTCCAGAGGCTCTTTGATCGATTCCATCGATATCTTTCTTGTGCCTTCAGAGGTTGGTTTTTAAGCTTTAATCTTATTTCGATTATACGTTTAATGTGGAAAGTATTCTCTAACCTCTTAATCTGCTTTATGTGCTCCTGTAAAGCTTGTCTAACTGCTTTTTACAGGCTCCTGGTGTTACTTTGGGAGGTTCAAGAAGTACCTAGCTATCATGGTTTCCAAATGACTTGTTAATTGCAGCATTTTTTACAGACTTCTTAAAGAACTCTTGGTAACCTAAGAGTTTCTTTAAGTGCTTCAATAAATTTCCATAAGCGCTTTGATCGATTCCATCGATTTCTTTCTTGTGCCTCCAGAGTTTCGTTTTTTAACTTTAATCTAATTTCGATTATTCATTCAATGTGTAAATTAATCTTTGACTTCTTAATCTGCTTTATGTGCTTTTGTGAAGCTTCGTTAACTGCTTTTTGCTCCCATTTACAAGCTTCCTCCAATGATAGTGTTACTTCTGGGGATTCCAGAAGTAGCTATCATCGTTCCCAACTGACTCGTTAATTTCACCTTTTTTACAGAGTCCTTAAAGACCTCTTTGTAACCTTAGAGTTTCTTTTAGTGCTTCAATAAATTTCCAGAGGCTCTTTGATCGATTCCATCGATGTCTTTCTTGTGCCTTCAGAGGTTGGTTTTTAAACTTTAATCTTATTTCAAATATACATTTAATGTGTAAAGTATTCTCGGACCTCTCAATCTGCTTTATGTGCTTCTGTAAAGCTTTTCTAACTGCTTTTTACAGGCTCCTGGTGTTACTTTGGGAGATTCTAGTAGTAGCTATCATGGTTCCCAAATGACTTGTTAATTGCAGCATTTTTTACAGACCTCTTAAAGAACTCTTGGTAACCTCAGAGTTTCTTTAAGTGCTTCAAGAAATTTCCAGAAGCGCTTTGATCGATTCCATCGATTTCTTTCTTGTGCCTCCAGAGTTTCGTTTTTTAACTTTAATCTAATTTCGTATATTCATTCGATGTGTAAACTAATCTTTGACTTCTTAATATGCTTTATGTGTTTTGTGAAGCTTCGTTAACTGCTTTTTGCTCCCATTTACAAGCTTCCTCTTCCTACTTCTGGGGATTCCAGAAGTAGCTATCATCGTTCCCAAATGACTCGTTAATTTCAACTTTTTTACAGAGTCCTTAAAGACCTCTTGGTAACGTCCGAGGTTCTTTTAGTGCTTCAATAAATTTCCAGAGGCTCTTTGATCGATTCCATCGATATCTTTCTTGTGCCTTCAGAGGTTGGTTTTTAAACTTTAATCTTATTTCGATTATACGTTTAATGTGGAAAGTATTCTCTAACCTCTTAATCTGCTTTATGTGCTCCTGTAAAGCTTGTCTAACTGCTTTTTACAGGCTCCTGGTGTTACTTTGGGAGGTTCAAGAAGTACCTAGCTATCATGGTTTCCAAATGACTTGTTAATTGCAGCATTTTTTACAGACTTCTTAAAGAACTCTTGGTAACCTAAGAGTTTCTTTAAGTGCTTCAATAAATTTCCATAAGCGCTTTGATCGATTCCATCGATTTCTTTCTTGTGCCTCCAGAGTTTCGTTTTTTAACTTTAATCTAATTTCGATTATTCATTCAATGTGTAAATTAATCTTTGACTTCTTAATCTGCTTTATGTGCTTTTGTGAAGCTTCGTTAACTGCTTTTTGCTCCCATTTACAATCCTCCAATGATAGTGTAACTTCTGGGGATTCCAGAAGTAGCTATCATCGTTCCCAACTGACTCGTTAATTTCACCTTTTTTACAGAGTCCTTAAAGACCTCTTTGTAACCTTAGAGTTTCTTTTAGTGCTTCAATAAATTTCCAGAGGCTCTTTGATCGATTCCATCAATATCTTTCTTGTGCCTTCAGAGGTTGGTTTTTAAACTTTAATCTTATTTCAAATATACATTTAATGTGTAAAGTATTCTCTGACCTCTCAATCTGCTTTATGTGCTTCTGTAAAGCTTTTCTAACTGCTTTTTACAGGCTCCTGGTGTTACTTTGGGAGATTCTAGTAGTAGCTATCATGGTTCCCAAATGACTTGTTAATTGCAGCATTTTTTACAGACTTCTTAAAGAACTCTTGGTAACCTCAGAGTTTCTTTAAGTGCTTCAATAAATTTCCAGAAGCGCTTTGATCGATTCCATCGATTTCTTTCTTGTGCCTCCAGAGTTTCGTTTTTTAACTTTAATCTAATTTCGTATATTCATTCGATGTGTAAACTAATCTTTGACTTCTTAATATGCTTTATGTGTTTTGTGAAGCTTCGTTAACTGCTTTTTGCTCCCATTTACAAGCTTCCTCTTCCTACTTCTGGGGATTCCAGAAGTAGCTATCATCGTTCCCAAATGACTCGTTAATTTCAACTTTTTTACAGAGTCCTTAAAGACCTCTTGGTAACGTCCGAGGTTCTTTTAGTGCTTCAATAAATTTCCAGAGGCTCTTTGATCGATTCCATCGATATCTTTCTTGTGCCTTCAGAGGTTGGTTTTTAAGCTTTAATCTTATTTCGATTATACGTTTAATGTGGAAAGTATTCTCTAACCTCTTAATCTGCTTTATGTGCTCCTGTAAAGCTTGTCTAACTGCTTTTTACAGGCTCCTGGTGTTACTTTGGGAGGTTCAAGAAGTACCTAGCTATCATGGTTTCCAAATGACTTGTTAATTGCAGCATTTTTTACAGACTTCTTAAAGAACTCTTGGTAACCTAAGAGTTTCTTTAAGTGCTTCAATAAATTTCCATAAGCGCTTTGATCGATTCCATCGATTTCTTTCTTGTGCCTCCAGAGTTTCGTTTTTTAACTTTAATCTAATTTCGATTATTCATTCAATGTGTAAATTAATCTTTGACTTCTTAATCTGCTTTATGTGCTTTTGTGAAGCTTCGTTAACTGCTTTTTGCTCCCATTTACAAGCTTCCTCCAATGATAGTGTTACTTCTGGGGATTCCAGAAGTAGCTATCATCGTTCCCAAATGACTGGTTAATTTCACCTTTTTTACAGAGCCTTAAAGACCTTTTTTTAACCTTAGAGTTTCTTTTAGAGCTTCAATAAATTTCCAGAGGCTCTTTGATCGATTTCATCGATTTCTTTCTTGTGCCTTCAGAGGTTCGTTTTTCAACTTTAATCTTATTTCGATTATACATTTAATGTGTAAAGTATTCTCTGACCTCTCAATCTGCTTTATGTGCTTCTGTAAAGCTTTTCTAACTGCTTTTTACGAGCTTCTGGTTTTACTTTGAGAAGTTCTAGAAGTAGCTATCATGGTTCCTAAATGACACGTTAATTTTAGCATTTTTTACAGACTTCTTAAAGAAGTCTTGGTAACCTCAGATTTGTTTTAGTGCTTATTTTTTGAATTCGTCTTTAGAAAATCTGTTTTTAATTTGTATTACTTCTTACAATTCATTTTCAGAGGGCTTCTTCAAGCTTGTCACTTGGTGCTTCCTGGAGTATTTTAATTTGACATGATAATTAACTTCTTTCGTTTTATTTTTATTTGGTAATTTGTTATTGACCTTACCATAAAGCTATTCTAAATATATTTACTTACCTAGGTAAAAACTTCTTGAGATAATCAGCAGGGGCCGAAAACTTACTGACAATTTTAATAGCAACATTCCCTTCATGTCTTTCAGAGTGGGCTACTCTTACAGTAGCGTAAGAACCTGTACCAATAGTTTTTCCAAGATAATACCCATGTGATTCAAGAACACTTAACTTTCTATCTTTTTGAGCATCTGTTCCAACTTGAGCTGTGGATCTTGCGTGCTGATGAAGACTTTGTACTGGGGATGGCATAACGTTTTATCATACGGATCATAGTATCAGAAACCATTCTTGCATTTAACTACCATTATGACTGAAAATTTTGACAAAGGGAGTTGCCCCCCTGCTTGACAAGTTTGAAGAGGAACTAAAAGTTTGTTTAGGGTATGAAAACTAAATTTTGACGTATGAATATGATGCTGTCAGGATTAGGAAATGCAGTTTATAAGAACAAATCTAGTAGATAGATTTTTAGTTCAATTATCAATATCAGAGTGCTCTGTATGAAAATCTTCTTTCTGGTTCGTTTTTTTCTTGTGCTTTTATCTTCTTTCTGCATTTCGTAATGTTTGTGTACTTCAACTATTTTTTGGAATTTGAACTGTACTTTTTGGCTTTCTTTCTGTGCAACGACTTTTTTCCGATGATTTTTCTTCTTTGTCTGATTTGGTATGCTCTCTGCGGTAAGATCTTCTTTCTGTGGTCGTGCCTTTCTTCTGTATTTTTGTGTTTGACTATTTTAATGTGTTTCCAGTTTCTTCTCATGTAAATGGATTGCATCTACCTTTTTTGTGTCTCCATCTTATCTTTGTGTTCTTATTATTTTTTGTGCTTTCAATCTTTTTTGTGCTTCCAACCTTTTCTGTGCTTCAACTGTTTTGTATTTTCACTTTTTTTTCTTGGATTTTACCTATTTTTTGTGCTTTTTGGCCTTCTTTCTGTGCGACGACTTTTTTAGGTGTTTTCTTTTATTTAATCTGCTTTTGGGGAAAGATCTTATTCTGTGCTTTTTGTTTTCGCCTATTTTTATGAATTTCCACTTTTTTCTCATTGTAAATCGATGTTCGTTGTTTGCTTCTGCCTTTTTTGTGCCTCGATCTTCTTTTGTGTTGTAACAATTTTTTGTGCTTACAACTTTTTTTGAGCTTCCAACTTTTTCTATGCTTCTACTTTCTTTTTGTATTGCGATCCTTTTTCTTGGATTTGACATTTATTCTGTACTTTTTGGTCTTCTTTCTTCTGGATCTGGATCTGGTAATTTGGGAGGGGCGAGCTAGTGCTCAGCCAGCACTGAGGCCACATATGACCCATTGTGCATCCTCCCGTATGTAGGGATATCCTCACCTCAGGATGTCACCAGGCCTATTGATTTAAAACAGGTGATGAGGTTCCCGAGGGGGATCTCCCTGACATCGGCTGATGTAAGCCAATACTCGCCCAACACGGGTCTTCTGATTTCAGAAAAAGCAGAGCAGTCATACATAATGTGTTCTACTGTTTCCTCTTCTTGTTCGCAGCCTCTGCATAGCGGCGATTGTGTTAGTTTCATCCTAAAGAGATGTTGTCGCAATTGGCAGTGACCTGTCAGGATTCCCACAGCTGTTCGGAGATTTTGTCTGGTCAATGCCTTAAATTTTTTTGCTGTTTCCTCGCCAGGATGAGGTAATAACTCTCTGGCCAGTCTACAGTTCGTAGTTTCATCCCAGCACTGTATAAATTTTTGGTGAGAGTGCTGTTTAATAAGGTCCACGACTGCGGACAATGTTAGCTTGGTAGATGGGCGATGGCTAACATATTTGTAGCCCTCAGCCCTCCTTGCTAAATTGTTCGCAATGCGGTTGCCTTTAGAGTTCCCATGTCCTTTGATCCAGCTGAGAGTGACCACGTTATTCTGGCTGGCCTCAGTTAGAGATTGGTGACATTCTAGTACTAAACTTGAAGTGAAACGTGGTCTATTCAAGGTCAGTAGTGCTTGTCGGCAGTCTGTATATATATTTACATTCCTGCCTGTGATGTTCCTATTGATTAATTCTTTTGCAGCTATGGTTATGCCTGTGAGTTCTGACTGAACCACACTTGACAAGCTATCCATAGTCCATTTTATTTTTAGGCTTAAGGATCTAGAGTAAATTCCACATCCCACACCTTGCTTTGTTTTTGATCCATCCTTATATACGCTCAGAGCGTTCACTACGTTGGGGTCTGCTGTCTTGTTTGTTAATATTTTGTAGGGTTTGTCAAAGACAAATCTTGGTGCGACGGCATCCGTGACTGCCTGTAAGAGCCGTGACTGCCTGTAAGAGCCGTGACTGCCTGTAAGAGCCGTGACTGCCTGTAAGAGGGTCTTCTTTCTTGGCAGCAGTGATTTTTCTTCTATCTCTGATTTGGTCTGCTTTCTGTGGTTATTGGATGTTCTTGGTTTGCTTTTAAATTTCTTTTGTGCCTTGATCTTCTTTTTGTGATGTAATTAATTTTTGTGTTTCCAACCTTTTTTGTGCTTCCAATCTTTTCTATGCTTTTACTTTCTTTTTGTATTACGATACTTTTTCTTAGATTTGACCTTCTTTTTGTACTTTCAGGCCTTCTTTCTGTGGGGCGACTTTTTTCCGGTGATTTATCTTTTTTCTCTAATTTGGTCTGTTTTCTGTGGTAAGATCTTCTTACTTTGATTGTACCCATCTTTTGTGTTTGACTATTTTGATGAATTTTTACTTTTTTTCTCATCTAAATGAATATTCTTTGTTTGCATTTTCTTTGTTTCGATTATATTTTTGTGCTTCTTTCCTTTATCTTGTCCCACTTTTACTGAGCTTAGTAATTTTGTGTCCCATTGTTATTTGCTTTTGTTTTTTTTGTGCTTCAACATTCTTTCTGTGCTGCTACCCTCTTTTTGTGCTTTAGTTGATAAACTTGTGTATTTGAACTTATTACTACACTTTTTGGCCTTTCAATCTTATTTCTCTGATATAATCTGCTTTCAGAGGTAGGATCTTCTTTCTGTGGTTGTACCTTATTCCTGTGCTTTTATTTTCTTTTTGTGTTTGACTATTTTTATGTGCTTACACTTTCTTCCCATGAAAATGGATGTCTTTTTGGTGCATCCTTCTTATTTTTGTGTTTTTTTGTAATTAATTTTTTGTGCTTCCAACCTACTTCTTTTTGTTTTAAGATTCTTTTTCTATAAATGTTGATAGTTCTACTTTAATTGACAGTTTCGTTGCTGAATAGATACAACAATAGTAAAAGGCCATAAATGTAAATAGTAAAGAATTGAGGATAATAAAATGTAGTTTTGGTATACAAACAGGATAACTCGAAAGATAACATTTTTAAAACGATTTTTATCTAGTTGCGCCAAAGAAGTATAACTTCTTACATGCGTACATAAGTATACTATGTACATTCATATTTTTTATTATTTTTTTTTTGTTTTTTTATAGCTTTCTTACATAAAAACATTTTTAAATTGAGTAAAATTTTGAAATTAGCTTAAATCTATACAAATATCCTTTATCTCCACATAAACCAAATGTTATCTTAATTAAATAAATTGAAGAGGAAGTGTCGGTCACTAAAAAATTTATATTGATAAGCAATCATTAATAATCCATTCATTCAACTCATGAACTTTTCGAACTTTTTTACAAAATGGATATAAAAAGCATGCAATATTACAATTAACACGTGTTTCGATTAGAAATTTTTGTTCTTTAACCAGATATCATTAGTTAGAAGGGACAACATTACTTTCTAAATGCAAACTAAAATGGTTGGTTTAAATTATCTGTTAAGATATGCCAACCCCATTTGACTTTGAAGTGTAATTCAATATCCGTCGGGGCACATAGCCCGGGAAGTAGTTGTTTCTTCTAAGTTAAATGGTCAATATTTTTGAAAATATTTTTCAAAACTCGTAATGCGATAAAATAACTAATATTCTGCATTTTGCAACATTTGTTCACTTCTGATCTTGTTGATCCCACTTTAATCCAATACTATTAAGATTTGCTTTAATAATTTGCATAATTTATTTTTCGAACGCGGTGCAAAGACACATTCGCTCCTCATACTTTCCTTCCGGAAATCTAAGAGTGGTAGGTACTACTAGGTACATCATAAAATATAAGTAGAAGTGTTGTTTTTAGTTGATGTTGAATTGCTAAAACATTTAACTAAACGAAAACTATTAAACTTTTTGATAGATTTTTTGTTTTATTATAATTCTAAAAAACTAAATTATTAAAAATCAATTTAGATCAGTAAATTTTATAAAACGTTTTATTTCGAGTTCGATTTGTTTAATTTACAAAAACTAGAACGCATATAAATATTTGAAGGAATTTTAATTACAAAAATGTTTCATCGCGAGTTTTATCGCAGATTTATATTTAATTTTTTGTAATTGAAATCATAACAAAAAACTAGTGTGGCAGTCAGTGGGACTGCCGGCAAAAGTTATACTTTTATGCACGGGCAGGGGTTCATAAATTTGTATGCGAATGATTAAGCAAACTCATTATATGATATTCGTGGTTAGCGACCCCAAAAACCTCCTAGTATCGTGTGCACACTCTTTTTGTATCGAATTTGCATAAAATTCCTGGAGATGAGGTCCGTCTTAAGCACCAGGTGTTTCGAACACCATCGCCATTATTATAATCGTATTTACCGACTCAAAAAAAACACCGAGTACCAAGTGTGCACTGTTTTCGTACAGAATTTACATAAAACCCCAGGAGAAGAGGTAAATACCCTAGACACCAAGTGACGCGGAGACTTTCGGAATCGTGATATTCGTGTTCAGCGACTCCAAAAACCCCGAGTATATAAATTGAACCCATTTTCAGCAATACTTACCGAGTTGTAAGTTTTCTCTCTATTGTCTGTTCGGAATGTACTTTTCGAATGCAGAAATGCAATTTCCATTTTTACATTATAAAATATAGCGGCAAATTTCCTGATACTTTAACGAATCCAATGCAAAAAAACGCATTCCGATCCATCTTACGTTAGAAAATTCGGAGGTGTTGGTGATTTATCCTCGACTATTCGTAAAAACTCTGTTTGTATAGTAAACAACCTCAAAAGCATAGTGCAGGATATACTGCAACCATGTGACGGTATTTTAGACTACAATACAATACTCATTACTGAATATTATTAATATAAAATACTAAACTTAATATGTTAACTTACGTGACAGAATTATAAAATAATCTGTCAAATAATCATGTGGTCCGTCACTATGATATTTATACATTAGTTCAGACTGTTTTTTGTATATCTATCCCGATTCAATGTACTGAATGTTGAAACGGTATTCAAAGGACGTATAGTTATGACTAATAACATGTGGTAAATATTTAATCTTTGTTTTTACCGACCAATATACCTTATAAGTGTGTCTGTCTCTCTCTTACTCACACCATTACATATGTAATGATTTTTCCCATTTAACTGTACACAAATCTTTTCCACCGAGTGAATGAATAGAAGTATAACTTCAAAAAGTAATCATTACCGTCACGAAAATCCGATGTAACGAAAAACCGACACCATGAAATTAGTTAATTCACATTACACTCAAAAATAAATACAAAAATCAAGGACATAATTAAAAAAATATCTATCAAGTTACAGATTTCTATATTTGTAAGTAGGTATAAGATTAAACTTTATGATTGGTATTTATAAACCAAAGAAGTATAACTTCTTACTTATGTAAATACAACACGAGGACTCACTCACTTCATCTGGTTGACAAAAAAACGCTCAAAGGAAGGAGGTCACATTGACGTACCGCACTCAGGAAAGCGAGTCGTGGATTCGACGTTGTAAAGGAAGTTTACTATTTATTGAAACATAAAAGGCATCCTTAAGAATTTTATAAACAAAGTTATTTTAAATGTGTTAACAAAAACACGATTCAATTTAATTCATAATTACAAACTATCAATCCTGTTATACTAACAAAATTATAAAGAGGCCTTTTACTATCTAGGCATTAGATTAAACTTTATGATGGGCATTTTTAGACCAAAGAAGTATAATTTTTTACTTACGTACACATACACTTTTTTTGTGTACCTATTGCTTCTTCACAAATTCAAAACCAGTAAATCTATATATATAAAAATGAAACCCGTTTTCCTTGGTCATGGCATCACGCGTGAATGGCTGGACCGATTTTACTAATTCTTTTTGTGTTGTATTTGTTATTATTAGGAGAAGGTTATTACGGAAGAAAATATTAAGAAAATCTCTCAGAAATATTGAAAAATAGACATTTAATTTTGCATATTTTAAAAAACGCGCGTAACGAATGTCAATGTCATTCACAGCCATAGACTATATTGAAAGAGCATCGTTTGTTCGGAAACGGGGTTACTTAATTAAATTAACCTGTGAATGGCTGGACCGATTTTACTAATTCTTTTTGTGTTGTATTTGTTAATATTAGGAAAAGGTTCTTACGGAAGAAAATATTAACAAAATCTCTCAGAAATATTTAAAAATAGACATTTAATTTTGCATATTTTAAAAAACGCGCGTAACGAATGTCAATGTCATTCACAGCCATAGACTATATTGAAAGAGCATCGTTTGTTCGGAAACGTGGTAACATAATTAAATAAACCTTAAATTAACCTGTGGCATCACACCCATAGTTTTAATTTATGGAATGTATAAATTTTATTTATTTACCAATTTATTTACGGAATTTTCCTTTTTTACAAGTTTTACTCTATATTAATTAACAACATGGAGATTATAAGACTAAATTACCTAAAAAACTAGATAACAAGGTACAAATATTCTATATATATAAAAAGGATGTTTGTATGTATGAAATTAATGAACTCAAAAACTACTGGACCGATTATTTTGAAAATTGGTATATATATTTTTTTTCCACGGAGAAGGTTTATATAATATGCTCATTGATGCCACTCGCCACCAGGTGGCGCTGCAAAGTAGCCACTTCTGCCCCGTTCAACCGATTGTCATGAAAATTGGTATGTTTATGTATTTTACCACGGAGAAGGTTTGTATGATATGCTCATTGATGCCACTTGCCATCAGGTGGCGCTGCAGAGTAGCAACTTCTGCCCTGTTCAACCGATTGTCATGAAATGTGGTATGCATATGTATTTTTCCACGGAGAAGGTTTGTATGATATGCTCATTGATGCCACTTGCCAACAGGTGGCGCTGCAGAGTGGCAACTTCTGTCCCGTTCAACCGATTGTCATGAAAATCAGTATGATGATCTATTTTTAATGGGTAAGATGAATATGATATTCGTATTAATGGAAGTTACCACCAGATGGCGCTTTCATGTATCAAATTCAATACTGATTAATAGATATCTATACGAATTCGTATAAATATAAGTTCGAAAGATGTATTTTTGGTGCGATAAGTAAAACAAAACTATAAACTTTCTTTCCTTCTGTATCTCTTCTTATCTTTTATTTTTCTTAAATTTATTTTAGTTGTACGTGCGCCTGGTACAGCTATAAATAATAAAATTCTTTTGTATTGATTTTTGATTAATATCAATTGTACGAAAATTTGAATCAATCGCGTTTAAAATCCTTTCCATTCAAATACCAATCCAGTAAATTTTTATACCAGCTTTAACGTTTCCGTCTTCATTCGTAAATAATAATTTCATTGTATTAAGGGTTTACGGTAGTAAAAAATCTGTCATGGAGGTCACCATATTTTTTTACAAATGGCATCTATGTAAAAAAGCATTGTGCTCCCCATTACTGATTTTCTCCTACTGTTCCTCTTAAATAGTTTACTACAATGTAATATAACAAAAACCTTAGCCACAGCAACGCGTGGCCGGGTCAGCTAGTTTATATATACAAATACAAGAATTGGCTCAGCTAACGTGTTTAATAACAAAATGAAAAAGGTAGTAGGTCACCTTGGCGTACCGCGATCAGGGAATAGTAGGAGAGCGAGTCGTGGATCGGACGTTGTAAATGAATTTTTATTGAAATATGAAATTTATTGAAGTATGAAAAAAAAATCATCCATAACAATATTTGTAAACAACGTTATTTCAACATTTGTTAACAAAACCACGATTTACTTTACTTAATAATTACAAATTGTCAATGCTGTTAAATTAACAATGTAAAAAAGTTGTCTATTACTATCTTAGCATGAGATTAAATTTTGTGATGAGTATTTTCGGACCAAAGAAGTATCATTTATAACTTATGTACATTTTTTTATTAAGGATGTCCTCGTAGCTATAGACCTAAATACAATTGTACCGAGAACATCTATTGGGGCAGAAGAGACAATTTATTAATTTGGGATTTAAAGGCCTGCAAGTTAGGACTAGTGGGGAAGACGTGGGAATATAAGAAGTTCCACAATCTGGAGACTCTGTTGGCACATCGCATTGCTCTGGCTAGTCTGACAAGTGGAGGCATTATACAGCGGAGTTCTTCTGAGCAAAATCCGTTTATGTATCGGTAAAACAAGGAAAGATCAGCCACTGCTCTTGGGTGGGATAATGGGGCTAGGTTTTTGGTGATACTGATGTCGTTTATTAGTCGAACTGCTCTTCTCTGTATTGCATCAAGAACTCCGAGCCTTAACGGAGCCGCCGAACCCCATGCATTCGAGATTAGTATTCAAGATTAGGTCGTATTTGGGCTTTGTAAAGAGTAGCTAAGTTGGATGGAGTAAAATATTTCCGTGCTCTTAACAGAAAGCCTAATTTCTTTCCTGCTGTAGTTGCCATGTATGCAATATGTTCGTTCTATAGTAAGTCCTGAGAGATCGTTATCCCAACCAGCGTAATGGAGTCACCCGCTACCAGTGTCTGATCGTTGATTGTAATGGATGAGTCGCATGTTTGCCTCTTGTTGGATGGGCAACATGTCTTTGTCTTGGAAGCGTTGAAATTAACAAGATTCTTTCTTCCCTACTCGTCTACAATTCTCAAATCTTGATTGAGAGAAGCCGTTGTGGATCTTCTGTCCTTTTCCAGAATATCTAGAGGTATAGGACAGTTGTGTGCCTTGCTACAGTGTAGATTGCTATCATCTGCAAAACCATGTATCGGGTTAGAGGCTTCTAGTAAATCATTAATGTGTAAAAGGAATAGAGTAGGAGCTAGAGCCGATCCTTGGGGAACTCCAGCGTTGATCTTGTAGAGGTTGGAAGAATGTCCATCTACATCTACAGCAACTTGGAAATGTCTGATGGAGAGAAAGTTGGATATCCATCTGCAAAGGTTTTGCGAGAGTCCGTATGAAGGCAGTTTGTTCAAAAAAACTGCATGTCACACTTTTTTTTTTTTTTAAGAGGGCCAGGCTTAGGGGTTTTCCATGGGATTGCATCGCAGCTAGTGCAGCTTATTGTGCACCCTCATTTACAGGTTCTCATTCTCCGTCAAATCCCAGGTTCCTAATGAACCAAGAGATCCTTTTGACTATGGTTGCCCGTTCTTCTCTTTGATCTCCAGTCGGTAGGCCAAGGGATCTCTCACGCAGACCTTGCAGGGCTGGGCACATGAATATCACGTGGAAGGCTGTTTCCTCCTCCTCACCGCATTTTCTACATAGGAGGTTTTCAACTTGAATTCCCATCTTATGTAGATGTCCGCGGAATACCCAGTGGCCGCTGATGAAGCCAACCACTTTCCGCAGGGTCTTCCTCCTCAGCCCAAGGGCATCTGCCGCTATAGCACCAGTAGGTGTCTGCAGCATTCTCTTTGACTGTATTTTACCTTCTGTTCTTTCCCAGCTCTTTCGATGTTCTATGCCCATCCACTGGCGAACAGCTCTTCGTGCTGTGTTGTAAGCAATACCACACGTCGGCTCTGGGCCAATGAGCGGGCTTTCAGCTCCTTTGTTTGCCCACTTGTCTGCTCCCTTATTGCCAGCGATACCTTTGTGCCCCGGAACCCAACTGAGGATAACCTTGTTGTACTCTCCCAGAGTTTTCATGGCCTGATGACAGTCCCATACTGCTTTAGAGGTAAAGTCAAAACTGTCAAGTGCCATTAGCGCTGCTCTACTATCCGAGTTTATGTATATGGTGTGGCCTGTCATACCACGCTCCAAACACACTCTTGCACACTCTGATAGGGCAACAACTTCAGCCTGGAAAACAGTAGCCAGTTTACCCAGGTTTACGCAAAACTGCGCCTTGGGTCTGACTCCATATATTCCCGCCCCAGTGCCTGTTGCCTTTTTCGAGCCATCCGTATACCAAGTGATCCCCCTTTTCATATATTCAGGTTCACTTTTCTCCCAGGCAGCCCTGTCAATAATATTGACATTGTATGGCTTTTCTAGATCTGTGATCTTCACCATCCTGTCTGGTAGCATTTCCAAGGTGTCCATCTGTACAGTGTCCACAATCCTTGTATGCCCACTGGAGGCATTATACTTCCAGTTGCCACTGCAACCCATTCTGTAGGCTGCCATCCTTGCCTCCCCTTTCACAATAATGTCGAGAGGTGGGAGGTTTAGCACTACTTCCAGGGTTGCAGTTGGAGTACCTCTCATGGCTCCTGTGATGCCAAGACACGCTACTCGCTGGATCTTTTGTGATCTCTTTACAGCGGTAGTTTGCATCACCTTGGTCCACCAGACTATCGAGCCATACACCATCATCGGTCTTGCAACCCTAGTGTATAGCCAGTTAGTCATTTGTGGGCTCAGACCCCATGTCTTCCAAACGGCCCTTCTCATCACCATAAGTGTGGTCTGAGAGCGTTGCGTTATATGTGCCAAATGGCTGTTCCAGGTGAGCTTATCGTCCAGTCTTATTCCTAGGTACTTGAACTCTCTCTTAACGTGGATCTGGCATGTCACACTTGATCAAATGCTTTTGAGATGTCTAGTGATATTATTTGAGTCTCCCCATAGCGGTGGATGGCATCGCTCAAGACATGAGTTACATATGCTAAGTAGTAAGTACACTCACATTTTTTTCATGAATTCCAACTCAGTTAATTTATTTATAAAAATACCAGGATTGGCTCAGTTAACTTGTTTGACAACAAAATAAGAAAAGTTGTAGGAGGAGAGCGAGTCGTGGATTCTAAGTTGTAAATAAAGTTTACTTAATTATAAAAATTATTGAAATAAAAAAAAACAAATACGTGCGCACATAAGTACACACACTTTTATTTATTGTTACAGATTCTGTTTTGTAAAAATATCCATGATGTTTTTAGAGACTTTTTCTTTGTGATTTTGAGGGCTTGATTGTTGTTCAACAGCATTGTTTTGGTTGTTGGAGCTTTTTCTATATTTGTTGTTGTTTTGTATTAATTTTAAATCTGTCAAATAACAATTTTAACTTTATATAATTTTAAATTGTACCTATTTGGATATACTATGTTTAATAGGTATTCTTTTACGCGGTATTCTACCTTTATGGTGGTGAGTGTGGAAACGACTGTTTTAACTTAATACAATGTAATACCAGTTATTTAAAAACGTTTCAAAAGTTGTTTTATCTAAGAATTAAGAATGCTGACTTAACTTTTTGTCAAAGGTCTTACCGATGGCTGGCTAAGACAGTAAATCAAAATTTAATTGCTAATTATATTTTATCAAAAATTTTCAAATCCAATTTTTTTTGTTCATTAGTCTTCGGGGTCAAGTTTATCATACATGTCAACGTATTAATAAGTTCAATTTTCCAGACTTGATCTTCCACCACGCAATTAGATGATGTGCATATTCATATCATAACCAACATTTTTTTGTGCGTAGAATTCTTATTAGTTATGCAATAATAACTATTATCAACAAAATATATATTAGATTACAATAATTGTAATGAAAATAGACTCACAGATAAAGAAAACAATTAAGCATTAATGATTTCAACTGATCAGAAGTGATTGGAGGTGGTCACAAGTGATTTGAAGTAATGACAAGTGACCATAACTGATTTCAAGTGATCGCAAGTGATTTTAAGTGATCTAATTGATCACAAGTAATTGCAAGTCAAAGAAATAAAAACTGATAATCATAACAATTAAAAAAAAAGAAGATGACAGAAAGACATCAGTGAAAGGGGATATGAAGTTCTTTGGGTCAGAAATAAAAAAATTTCTTATAAATAAATAATTCATTCATGGAAATTTGATATAGAAAATCAGTTTTAAGCTAGAAAAATAAGGATTTCTTAGCAGATAGGTCACGTCTTTAAACAAACTAACATTTGTTAATATTTTCGATATTGCTTTAGATGCGAAACTAATAAAAACATTCTAGTAGGTATATACATCGAAGTAATTTTTTTTTCTTTAATCTTATCAAATAGGAATTTATAAACAGGATGTGTATTTCGATTGGAAATCCGAATTTTTATTCAATATTTAATATATAGCAAAATTCTATCTTGCACACTTACGAACATATACACATGCTCAAAATCTAGCAATATTTAAAAACTTTATTTATAAAAGCATTTTATGGAATAACTCAATTTCATAAATAAAATGTATGCAAAAATGATGAGGATTAAGTTATACAAATCTTCTTGGGGAATGACCACCCAGCACTGTTGAAGAGCTTAAACAGCTGATTGCGATTTTAAAATTGATTCTGGTCTTAAGAAACTCTTCGCTGAAGCATATCCTATTTATGCTTCATAGGATTAAAGTCGGGCGATTGAACTGGCCAGGGCAAAACTGGAAGATTCTACTGTTCCAAGAAATTTTTTGTAACACTGGCTTTATGTAGAGTAGCATTGTCATGGATCAAGATAAAATCAGGACCAACGTTTTACGTAAATTCTTTTCTTTCTCTTCTTTGTACTCCACTTCTTTCCAAATCTTTCTTCTTGCTGCCAGAACTGCATATCTCTTGTCTTTCTGTTTTCTTAAACTTCCAACTGTGGCCTCTCTGCTTTTCGATACCCTGCGGGAACACTCTCCAATCAATAACAATTATTGGTCGTGGATTCTGAAATTTCCAAATTGATTGTCTCCACTTCTTTCCAAATCTTTCTTCTTACTGCTGGAACTGCTTATCTCTTGTCTTTCTGTCCTCTTAAACTTTCCAACTGTGGCGTCTCTGCTTTTCTATACCCTGTGCGAACACCCTCCAATCAATACAATTATTGGTCGTGGATTCTGCAGTTTCCAAATTGATTGTTTCCACTTTTTTTCAAATCTTTCTTCTTGCTGCTAGAACTGCTTATCTCTGTTCTTTCTGCTCTCTTAAACTTTTCAACTGTGGCCTCTCTGGTTTTCTATACCTGTTCTGGTACTTGCACTTTCTTCTGCTCTGCTCTGGGTTCAATTCCAAATACTTTAAAGTACTTTTCAAATAACTTATATTCATTTTCTTAATCTTTTAGTGACTTTTTTCAAATTATTATTCTTGACAATCTCATCCATACATATCTCCCTAACAATCAAATAAAATACAAACAAATAACTTAACAAAAACATCTCGATCCAAAAAATACTTAATTTACACAACCAATTTACAAATGGCAGATCACGTTCCAAAATTCCATTGAGAGAACGTGTGCCACGAAGAAAAATGCATATCAATATATCGGTTTTAAAACGTTTTCATCTATTTCTCTTTCTCTCATTTTTCTATTTATGCCTTTTCTCCAACTAAGTCTGGGTCATCTTTTTTTGTTTCGGGAGTCGTTCTTCTGACATTCTCCATACCATTTATGTTGTTTGGTACTAATATCATCTACTATTGTGTGTTTCACCTTCATTATTTCTCTTATTCTGTTGTTGGTTTCCCTCTCTAATCTTGGTATTACATTATTTTTTCTTGTATCTTTCTTTTATTAGCCATACTTCGCTGGTTTAAGTGATTATACTCTTAACAATTGTAGTGCATATCCTATATGTTTGTTATTGTTCGATATTGACTGGTCCCCTGCTTGTTTCTTTCTTCTAACGTCTGGTCTAAGTTTCCTTCTTGTGTGATGGTATATAATAATTTCCCCATTCCCCAATGTAAGGTCCTGCTGTGCCCACCGATACACATACATTCTGTCTTCTTTATATTTATTTCCAATCCTCCTTTTTTATACTCCTCGATTAATTTCCTTGCCATATATTCTATATAAGTCCACGTATAACAGATGCTCCTCCTGGTTGACGGCCAGTTTCTTCTCAATAATCTGTGTAATGCAGAAAATAGATAATGATCGACCGTTGATCTACCTTCCCTGAATCCTGCCTGCTCTTCAGCTTCTATATCTTTACATTAATTTCCTTTTCTATTTTTTATTAGTTTTCTGTATATTCGTCTAATCGAGTTCGTTACAGGGATGCATCTGTAGTTATCACATTGGTCCCGTCTGCCTTTTTTATGTATGGTGGATATAAATGATGTCTTCCATTCTTCTGGAATTTCCGCTCCGTTGATGTATCTTTGAAAGAGTTTGTCTAGGTTGTCATATAATTTTTTTGAACCCTATTTTATTAGCTTTGCGGTATGTTTCCTGGTCCTGGTGTTCTGTTGTTATTTAAATATTTACTTCTTCTACTTCTTTTGTTGTTACTCGTAATGGTGAGGCTAAAATATTTCCATTGTAGGTATCATTTTTATCTAAAAATTCAGCTCTGTCCTCATTTAGGAGTTTTTCAACATACTCGTCCCATTCATCCGGTTTAATTACTGATATTATATCTCTTTTCTTTTCCTGTCATAGTGATTTTAATACTGGCCAACCTTCTGTACTTCTCCGGCCTCCTAAATATGTGTTAAACCTATTACAATTTTGCTGCCACGCCACATTCTGTCTCTCTTTCATTTTTTTTATCTTTTTTTTTAAATTCCTGCCGATTCCATAATTATGCCTCCTCTGTAGCTGTACCTAAACCTTTTGTGTATGTTGCATTAGATTTCTTGCGCCAGGTTCTCACCAAACCAAACAGAGATTCATCGTTAAAAAGAACAACTTGCCATTGATTTTGCTCCCATATAACATGTTCTTGTGTCCAACGTAGTCGACTGGCGCAATTCTCTCGATTTAAAGTTTGGCATCTCCAAGGTCTTCAGCTAACTATATTACCTTCTCTCAACCTAGTTTTCTCTTGAAACCGTCACATTATAAGCTCCACGGAAATGATTAATTAATTGCCGTGTCGTCACTGTGCAATTTCTTTGCCCTTCTAACTGAATATATCGTATATCGGTCCATATAAGATGTTGTCATCCTTGATCGTCCTAAATGCCTTTCCCGAACGCTTCTTGTTTCACGATAATGAGATGTTGTTAGAGGCGTTCGAGTTCGAGTTCTACCAGAGTGTTTTATGTAAAAAATGTACAACTTAATTGTTAAACGTTATAAAAATATACTTCGTAGTTACTTATTTTGATTATAATAATATATTCTACGATATAATATAGAATATATAAATATCATAAAATTTTTACGTGTTTTTATATATGTTTAAAAGGAAAATAATCTTGATTTATTCCCGACTTTAATCAAAGTATGTACTGGTTGTAAAAATGAAACAAATGATTTCTAGAGCACAGCATGTTACTATAGAAACATGAGAAATATTTTACAGGATAGCAGTGACTATTAGAACATTTATTTGTATCCAAAAACGAAAATTATTCTTGAAAATTTAGTGTTCTGTTAGTTTTTTATCCTTTTTAAGTTGTTAGTGTGTTTACTTTCCTGTCGCCTTGGATTTTGTCTGTTTTTTTTTGTTGTATTCAGAGGAGTAACTCAGTACTATAGATAGGTGATTGATAATCATTGATAGTGGGTACAACATGGCAAATGATACCATTACTCATATCTTTATATTAATTGCGATCCACATCTTCCTTAGAGTATTAGTTAGGATACAGCCTAAGAACACGAAATGTGTTCATATAAGAGCATCACACAACTTCCTAAGAATAACGATTGCAATCCACAGCTTCCTAAGAGCATTAGTTAAGATCCATAACAGCCTAAGAACACGAAATGTGTTCAACAACTCTCTGAGATTGTAAATTGTAATACAAAACTTGCATTACCCTTAGTTAAGATCTACAACATCCTAAGAACTCGAAATGTGCACAAAAACTCTCTGAGATCAAAAATGGTAATACAAAATATCTTTGGATCATCGATTGCAATCCACATCTTCTTAAGAGCATTAGTTAATATCTACATTATCCTAAGAAAACAAAATGTGTTCAACAACTATCTAAGACCATCAAACCACTTCCTAAGAATAACATTTGCGATTCCTAAGAGAATTAGTTAAGATCTACAATATCCTATGAACAGGAAATGTATGCAACTACTTCCTAAGATCATCAGTTGTAGTACACAACTTCCTACGAATATCGATTGTTTCTAAGAGCATTAGCAAAGATCCGCAACATCCTAAGAAAACGAAATGTGTTCAACAACTCTGTTAGATCATAAAATGTAATAAAAAACTTCTTAAGAATACCGATTGTAATCCTCATCGTGCTAAAAGCATTGGTTTTGATCTACATTAATCTAAGAACACAAAATGTGTTCAATAACTATCTAAAAGCATCACTCAACTTCCTCACGATATCGGTTGTGACTCACATCTTCCAAAGAGAATTAGTTAATGTCCTTAACATCCTAAGAACTTGAAATGTGTTCAATAACTCTCTTAGGACATCAATCTAAGAACACAAAATGTGTTTAACAACTATATAAGAACATCACTTAACTTCCTAAGGATACCGTTTACAAAGAGAATTAGTTAATGTCCTTAACATCCTAAGAACTCGAAATGTGTTCAATAACAACTCTCCTAAAACATTAATCCAAGAACACAAAATGTGTTCAACAACTATCTAAGAGCATCACTCAACTTCCTAAGGATACCGGTTTTGATTCACATCTTCTAAAGAGAATTAGTTAATATCCTTAATATCCTAAGAACTCGAAATGTGGTCAACAACTCTCTTTGATTATAAACTTTCTAAGAATACCGATTGCAAACCACGTCTTTCTTTGTACATTAGTTAAGATCCACAACCTCCTAAGAATACGAAATGTGTTCAACAACTCTCTCAGATCATAAAATGTAATAAAAAACTTCTTAAGAATACCGATTGCAATCCTCATCGTGCTAAAAGCATTGGTTTTGATCTACATCAATCTAAGAACACAAAAGGTGTTCAACAACTATCTAAGAGCATCACTCAACTTCCTCACAATATCGGTTGTGACTCATATCTTCCAAAGAGAATTAGTTAATGTTCTTAATATCCTAAGAACTCGAAATGTGTTCAATAACTCTCTTAGGACATCAATCTAAGAACACAAAATGTGTTTAACAACTATATAAAAACATCACTTAACTTCCTAAGGATACCGCTTACAAAAAAATTAGTTAATGTCCTTAACATCCTAAGAACTCGAAATGTGTTCAATAACAACTCTCCTAGAACATTAATCTAAGAACACAAAATGTGTTCAACAACTATCTAAGAGCATCACTCAACTTCCTAAGGATACCGGTTTTGATTCACATCTTCTAAAGAGAATTAGTTAATATCCTTAATATCCTAAGAACTCGAAATGTGTTTAACAACTCTCTTTGATTATAAACTTTCTAAAAATACCGGTTGCGATCCACATCGTCCTAAGAGCATTAGTTAAGATCCACAACATCCTTAGAACACAGAATGTGCTCAACAACCCCCTGACAACAATAATAACACAACTTTCTTAGAATACCGATTGCAAACCACGTCTTTCTTTGTACATTAGTTAAGATCCACAACCTCCTAAGAATACGAAATGTGTTCAACAACTCTCTCAGATCATAAAATGTAATAAAAAACTTCTTAAGAATACCGATTGCAATCCTTATCGTGCTAAAACCATTGGTTTCGATCTACATCAATCTAAGAACACAAAATGTGTTCAACAACTATCTAAGAGCATCACTCAACTTCCCCACGATATCGGTTGTGACTCATATCTTTCAAAGAGAATTAGTTAATGTCCTTAATATCCTAAGAACTCGAAATGTGTTCAATAACTCTCTTAGGACATCAATCTAAGAACACAAAATGTGTTTAACAACTATATAAGAACATCACTTAACTTCCTAATGATACCGCTTACAAAAAAAATTAGTTAATGTCCTTAACATCCTAAGAACTCGAAATTTGTTCAATAACAACTCTCCTAGAACATTAATCTAAGAACACAAAATGTGTTCAACAACTATCTAAGAGCATCACTCAACTTCCTAAGGATACCGGTTTTGATTCACATCTTCTAAAGAGAATTAGTTAATATCCTTAATATCCTAAGAACTCGAAATGTGTTCAACAACTCTCTTTGATTATAAACTTTCTAAGAATACCGATTGCGATCCACATCGTCCTAAGAGCATTAGTTAGGATCCACAACATCCTTAGAACACAGAATGTGCTCAACAACCCCCTGACAACAATAATTGTTATACACAACTTTCTTAGAATACCGATTGCAAACTACGTCTTTCTTTGTACATTAGTTAAGATCCACAACCTCCTAAGAATACGAAATATGTTCAACAACTCTCTGAGATCATAAAATGTAATACAAAACTTCTTAAGAATACCGATTGCAATCCTCATCGTGCTAAAAGCATTGGTTTTGATCTACATCAATCTAAGAACACAAAATGTGTTCAACAACTATCTAAAAGCATCACTCAACTTCCTCACGATATCGGTTGTGACTCACATCTTCCAAAGAGAATTAGTTAATGTCCTTAACATCCTTAGAACTCGAAATGTGTTCAATAACTCTCTTAGGACATCAATCTAAGAACACAAAATGTGTTTAACAACTATATAAGAACATCACTTAACTTCCTAAGGATACCGCTTACAAAAAAAATTAGTTAATGTCCTTAACATCCTAAGAACTCGAAATGTGTTCAATAACAACTCTCCTAGAACATTAATCTAAGAACATAAAATGTGTTCAACAACCATCTAAGAGCATCACTCAACTTCCTAAGGATACCGGTTTTGATTCACATCTTCTAAAGAGAATTAGTTAATATCCTTAATATCCTAAGAACTCGAAATGTGTTCAACAACTCTCTTAGATTATACACTTTCTAAGAATACCGATTGCGATCCACATCGTCTTAAGAGCATTAGTTAAGATCCACAACATCCTTAGAACACAGAATGTGCTCAACAACCCCCTGACAACAATAATTGTTAAACACAACTTTCTTAGAATACCGATTGCAAACCACGTCTTTCTTTGTACATTAGTTAAGATCCACAACATCCTAAGAATACGAAATGTGTTCAACAACTCTCTTTGATTATAAACTTTCTAAGAATACCGGTTGCGATCCACATCGTCCTAAGCGCATTAGTTAAGATCCACAACATCCTTAGAACACAGAGTGTGCTCAACAACCCCCTGACAACAATAATTGTTAAACACAACTTTCTTAGAATACCGATTGCAAACCACGTCTTTCTTTGTACATAGTTAAGATCCACTACCTCCTAAGAATACGAAATGTGTTCAACAACTCTCTCAGATCATAAAATGTAATAAAAAACTTCTTAAGAATACCGATTGCAATCCTCATCGTGCTAAAAGCATTGGTTTTGATCTACATCAATCTAAGAACAGAAAATGTGTTCAACAACTATCTAAGAGCATCACTTAACTTCCTCACGATATCGGTTGTGACTCATATCTTCCAAAGAGAATTAGTTAATGTCCTTAATATCCTAAGAACTCGAAATGTGTTCAATAACTCTCTTAGGACATCAATCTAAGAACACAAAATGTGTTTAACAACTATATAAGAACATCACTTAACTTCCTAAGGATACCACTTACAAAAAAAATTAGTTAATGTCCTTAACATCCTAAGAACTCGAAATGTGTTCAATAACAACTCTCCTAGAACATTAATCTAAGAACACAAAATGTGTTCAACAACTATCTAAGAGCATCACTCAACTTCCTAAGGATACCGGTTTTGATTCACATCTTCTAAAGAGAATTAGTTAATATCCTTAATATCCTAAGAACTCGAAATGTGTTTAACAACTCTCTTTGATTATAAACTTTCTAAAAATACCGGTTGCGATCCACATCGTCCTAAGAGCATTAGTTAAGATCCACAACATCCTTAGAACACAGAATGTGCTCAACAACCCCCTGACAACAATAATAACACAACTTTCTTAGAATACCGATTGCAAACCACGTCTTTCTTTGTACATTAGTTAAGATCCACAACCTCCTAAGAATACGAAATGTGTTCAACAACTCTCTCAGATCATAAAATGTAATAAAAAACTTCTTAAGAATACCGATTGTAATCCTCATCGTGCTAAAAGCATTGGTTTTGATCTACATTAATCTAAGAACACAAAATGTGTTCAATAACTATCTAAAAGCATCACTCAACTTCCTCACGATATCGGTTGTGACTCACATCTTCCAAAGAGAATTAGTTAATGTCCTTAACATCCTAAGAACTTGAAATGTGTTCAATAACTCTCTTAGGACATCAATCTAAGAACACAAAATGTGTTTAACAACTATATAAGAACATCACTTAACTTCCTAAGGATACCGTTTACAAAGAGAATTAGTTAATGTCCTTAACATCCTAAGAACTCGAAATGTGTTCAATAACAACTCTCCTAAAACATTAATCCAAGAACACAAAATGTGTTCAACAACTATCTAAGAGCATCACTCAACTTCCTAAGGATACCGGTTTTGATTCACATCTTCTAAAGAGAATTAGTTAATATCCTTAATATCCTAAGAACTCGAAATGTGGTCAACAACTCTCTTTGATTATAAACTTTCTAAGAATACCGATTGCAAACCACGTCTTTCTTTGTACATTAGTTAAGATCCACAACCTCCTAAGAATACGAAATGTGTTCAACAACTCTCTCAGATCATAAAATGTAATAAAAAACTTCTTAAGAATACCGATTGCAATCCTCATCGTGCTAAAAGCATTGGTTTTGATCTACATCAATCTAAGAACACAAAAGGTGTTCAACAACTATCTAAGAGCATCACTCAACTTCCTCACGATATCGGTTGTGACTCATATCTTCCAAAGAGAATTAGTTAATGTTCTTAATATCCTAAGAACTCGAAATGTGTTCAATAACTCTCTTAGGACATCAATCTAAGAACACAAAATGTGTTTAACAACTATATAAAAACATCACTTAACTTCCTAAGGATACCGCTTACAAAAAAAATTAGTTAATGTCCTTAACATCCTAAGAACTCGAAATGTGTTCAATAACAACTCTCCTAGAACATTAATCCAAGAACACAAAATGTGTTCAACAACTATCTAAGAGCATCACTCAACTTCCTAAGGATACCGGTTTTGATTCACATCTTCTAAAGAGAATTAGTTAATATCCTTAATATCCTAAGAACTCGAAATGTGGTCAACAACTCTCTTTGATTATAAACTTTCTAAGAATACCGATTGCAAACCACGTCTTTCTTTGTACATTAGTTAAGATCCACAACCTCCTAAGAATACGAAATGTGTTCAACAACTCTCTCAGATCATAAAATGTAATAAAAAACTTCTTAAGAATACCGATTGCAATCCTCATCGTGCTAAAAGCATTGGTTTTGATCTACATCAATCTAAGAACACAAAAGGTGTTCAACAACTATCTAAGAGCATCACTCAACTTCCTCACAATATCGGTTGTGACTCATATCTTCCAAAGAGAATTAGTTAATGTTCTTAATATCCTAAGAACTCGAAATGTGTTCAATAACTCTCTTAGGACATCAATCTAAGAACACAAAATGTGTTTAACAACTATATAAAAACATCACTTAACTTCCTAAGGATACCGCTTACAAAAAAATTAGTTAATGTCCTTAACATCCTAAGAACTCGAAATGTGTTCAATAACAACTCTCCTAGAACATTAATCTAAGAACACAAAATGTGTTCAACAACTATCTAAGAGCATCACTCAACTTCCTAAGGATACCGGTTTTGATTCACATCTTCTAAAGAGAATTAGTTAATATCCTTAATATCCTAAGAACTCGAAATGTGTTTAACAACTCTCTTTGATTATAAACTTTCTAAAAATACCGGTTGCGATCCACATCGTCCTAAGAGCATTAGTTAAGATCCACAACATCCTTAGAACACAGAATGTGCTCAACAACCCCCTGACAACAATAATAACACAACTTTCTTAGAATACCGATTGCAAACCACGTCTTTCTTTGTACATTAGTTAAGATCCACAACCTCCTAAGAATACGAAATGTGTTCAACAACTCTCTCAGATCATAAAATGTAATAAAAAACTTCTTAAGAATACCGATTGCAATCCTTATCGTGCTAAAACCATTGGTTTCGATCTACATCAATCTAAGAACACAAAATGTGTTCAACAACTATCTAAGAGCATCACTCAACTTCCCCACGATATCGGTTGTGACTCATATCTTTCAAAGAGAATTAGTTAATGTCCTTAATATCCTAAGAACTCGAAATGTGTTCAATAACTCTCTTAGGACATCAATCTAAGAACACAAAATGTGTTTAACAACTATATAAGAACATCACTTAACTTCCTAATGATACCGCTTACAAAAAAAATTAGTTAATGTCCTTAACATCCTAAGAACTCGAAATTTGTTCAATAACAACTCTCCTAGAACATTAATCTAAGAACACAAAATGTGTTCAACAACTATCTAAGAGCATCACTCAACTTCCTAAGGATACCGGTTTTGATTCACATCTTCTAAAGAGAATTAGTTAATATCCTTAATATCCTAAGAACTCGAAATGTGTTCAACAACTCTCTTTGATTATAAACTTTCTAAGAATACCGATTGCGATCCACATCGTCCTAAGAGCATTAGTTAGGATCCACAACATCCTTAGAACACAGAATGTGCTCAACAACCCCCTGACAACAATAATTGTTATACACAACTTTCTTAGAATACCGATTGCAAACTACGTCTTTCTTTGTACATTAGTTAAGATCCACAACCTCCTAAGAATACGAAATATGTTCAACAACTCTCTGAGATCATAAAATGTAATACAAAACTTCTTAAGAATACCGATTGCAATCCTCATCGTGCTAAAAGCATTGGTTTTGATCTACATCAATCTAAGAACACAAAATGTGTTCAACAACTATCTAAAAGCATCACTCAACTTCCTCACGATATCGGTTGTGACTCACATCTTCCAAAGAGAATTAGTTAATGTCCTTAACATCCTTAGAACTCGAAATGTGTTCAATAACTCTCTTAGGACATCAATCTAAGAACACAAAATGTGTTTAACAACTATATAAGAACATCACTTAACTTCCTAAGGATACCGCTTACAAAAAAAATTAGTTAATGTCCTTAACATCCTAAGAACTCGAAATGTGTTCAATAACAACTCTCCTAGAACATTAATCTAAGAACATAAAATGTGTTCAACAACCATCTAAGAGCATCACTCAACTTCCTAAGGATACCGGTTTTGATTCACATCTTCTAAAGAGAATTAGTTAATATCCTTAATATCCTAAGAACTCGAAATGTGTTCAACAACTCTCTTAGATTATACACTTTCTAAGAATACCGATTGCGATCCACATCGTCTTAAGAGCATTAGTTAAGATCCACAACATCCTTAGAACACAGAATGTGCTCAACAACCCCCTGACAACAATAATTGTTAAACACAACTTTCTTAGAATACCGATTGCAAACCACGTCTTTCTTTGTACATTAGTTAAGATCCACAACATCCTAAGAATACGAAATGTGTTCAACAACTCTCTTTGATTATAAACTTTCTAAGAATACCGGTTGCGATCCACATCGTCCTAAGCGCATTAGTTAAGATCCACAACATCCTTAGAACACAGAGTGTGCTCAACAACCCCCTGACAACAATAATTGTTAAACACAACTTTCTTAGAATACCGATTGCAAACCACGTCTTTCTTTGTACATAGTTAAGATCCACTACCTCCTAAGAATACGAAATGTGTTCAACAACTCTCTCAGATCATAAAATGTAATAAAAAACTTCTTAAGAATACCGATTGCAATCCTCATCGTGCTAAAAGCATTGGTTTTGATCTACATCAATCTAAGAACAGAAAATGTGTTCAACAACTATCTAAGAGCATCACTTAACTTCCTCACGATATCGGTTGTGACTCATATCTTCCAAAGAGAATTAGTTAATGTCCTTAATATCCTAAGAACTCGAAATGTGTTCAATAACTCTCTTAGGACATCAATCTAAGAACACAAAATGTGTTTAACAACTATATAAGAACATCACTTAACTTCCTAAGGATACCACTTACAAAAAAAATTAGTTAATGTCCTTAACATCCTAAGAACTCGAAATGTGTTCAATAACAACTCTCCTAGAACATTAATCTAAGAACACAAAATGTGTTCAACAACTATCTAAGAGCATCACTCAACTTCCTAAGGATACCGGTTTTGATTCACATCTTCTAAAGAGAATTAGTTAATATCCTTAATATCCTAAGAACTCGAAATGTGTTCAACAACTCTCTTTGATTATAAACTTTCTAAGAATACCGATTGCGATCCACATCGTCCTAAGAGCATTAGTTAGGATCCACAACATCCTTAGAACACAGAATGTGCTCAACAACCCCCTGACAACAATAATTGTTATACACAACTTTCTTAGAATACCGATTGCAAACTACGTCTTTCTTTGTACATTAGTTAAGATCCACAACCTCCTAAGAATACGAAATATGTTCAACAACTCTCTGAGATCATAAAATGTAATACAAAACTTCTTAAGAATACCGATTGCAATCCTCATCGTGCTAAAAGCATTGGTTTTGATCTACATCAATCTAAGAACACAAAATGTGTTCAACAACTATCTAAAAGCATCACTCAACTTCCTCACGATATCGGTTGTGACTCACATCTTCCAAAGAGAATTAGTTAATGTCCTTAACATCCTTAGAACTCGAAATGTGTTCAATAACTCTCTTAGGACATCAATCTAAGAACACAAAATGTGTTTAACAACTATATAAGAACATCACTTAACTTCCTACGGATACCGCTTACAAAAAAAATTAGTTAATGTCCTTAACATCCTAAGAACTCGAAATGTGTTTAATAACAACTCTCCTAGAACATTAATCTAAGAACATAAAATGTGTTCAACAACTATCTAAGAGCATCACTCAACTTCCTAAGGATACCGGTTTTGATTCACATCTTCTAAAGAGAATTAGTTAATATCCTTAATATCCTAAGAACTCGAAATGTGTTCAACAACTCTCTTAGATTATACACTTTCTAAGAATACCGATTGCGATCCACATCGTCTTAAGAGCATTAGTTAAGATCCACAACATCCTTAGAACACAGAATGTGCTCAACAACCCCCTGACAACAATAATTGTTAAACACAACTTTCTTAGAATACCGATTGCAAACCACGTCTTTCTTTGTACATTAGTTAAGATCCACAACCTCCTAAGAATACGAAATGTGTTCAACAACTCTCTTTGATTATAAACTTTCTAAGAATACCGGTTGCGATCCACATCGTCCTAAGAGCATTAGTTAAGATCCACAACATCCTTAGAACACAGAGTGTGCTCAACAACCCCCTGACAACAATAATTGTTAAACACAACTTTCTTAGAATACCGATTGCAAACCACGTCTTTCTTTGTACATAGTTAAGATCCACTACCTCCTAAGAATACGAAATGTGTTCAACAACTCTCTCAGATCATAAAATGTAATAAAAAACTTCTTAAGAATACCGATTGCAATCCTTATCGTGCTAAAACCATTGGTTTCGATCTACATCAATCTAAGAACACAAAATGTGTTCAACAACTATCTAAGAGCATCACTCAACTTCCCCACGATATCGGTTGTGACTCATATCTTTCAAAGAGAATTAGTTAATGTCCTTAATATCCTAAGAACTCGAAATGTGTTCAATAACTCTCTTAGGACATCAATCTAAGAACACAAAATGTGTTTAACAACTATATAAGAACATCACTTAACTTCCTAATGATACCGCTTACAAAAAAAATTAGTTAATGTCCTTAACATCCTAAGAACTCGAAATTTGTTCAATAACAACTCTCCTAGAACATTAATCTAAGAACACAAAATGTGTTCAACAACTATCTAAGAGCATCACTCAACTTCCTAAGGATACCGGTTTTGATTCACATCTTCTAAAGAGAATTAGTTAATATCCTTAATATCCTAAGAACTCGAAATGTGTTCAACAACTCTCTTTGATTATAAACTTTCTAAGAATACCGATTGCGATCCACATCGTCCTAAGAGCATTAGTTAGGATCCACAACATCCTTAGAACACAGAATGTGCTCAACAACCCCCTGACAACAATAATTGTTATACACAACTTTCTTAGAATACCGATTGCAAACTACGTCTTTCTTTGTACATTAGTTAAGATCCACAACCTCCTAAGAATACGAAATATGTTCAACAACTCTCTGAGATCATAAAATGTAATACAAAACTTCTTAAGAATACCGATTGCAATCCTCATCGTGCTAAAAGCATTGGTTTTGATCTACATCAATCTAAGAACACAAAATGTGTTCAACAACTATCTAAAAGCATCACTCAACTTCCTCACGATATCGGTTGTGACTCACATCTTCCAAAGAGAATTAGTTAATGTCCTTAACATCCTTAGAACTCGAAATGTGTTCAATAACTCTCTTAGGACATCAATCTAAAAACACAAAATGTGTTTAACAACTATATAAGAACATCACTTAACTTCCTAAGGATACCGCTTACAAAGAGAATTAGTTAATGTCCTTAACATCCTAAGAACTCGAAATGTGTTCAATAACAACTCTCCTAGAACATTAATCTAAGAACACAAAATGTGTTCAACAACTATCTAAGAGCATCACTCAACTTCCTAAAGATACCGGTTTTGATTCACATCTTCCAAAGAGAATTAGTTAATGTCCTTAACATCCTTAGAACTCGAAATGTGTTGAATAACTCTCTTAGGACATCAATCTAAGAACACAAAATGTGTTTAACAACTATATAAGAACATCACTTAACTTCCTAAGGATACCGCTTACAAAGAGAATTAGTTAATGTCCTTAACATCCTAAGAACTCGAAATGTGTTCAATAACAACTCTCCTAGAACATTAATCTAAGAACACAAAATGTGTTCAACAACTATCTAAGAGCATCACTCAACTTCCTAAGGATACCGGTTTTGATTCACATCTTCTAAAGAGAATTAGTTAATATTCTTAATATCCTAAGAACTCGAAATGTGTTCAACAACTTTCTTTGATTATAAACTTTCTAAGAATACCGGTTGCGATCCACATCGTCCTAAGAGCATTAGTTAAGATCCACAACATCCTTAGAACACAGAATGTGCTCAGCAACCCCCTGACATTAATAATTGTTAAACACAACATTCTTAGAATACCGATTGCAAACCACGTCTTTCTTTGTACATTAGTTAAGATCCACAACCTCCTAAGAATACGAAATGTGTTTAACAACTCTCTGAGATCCTAAAATGTAATACCAAACTTCTTAAGAATACCGATTGCAATCCTCATCGTGCTAAAAGCATTGGTTTTGATCTACATTAATCTAAGAACACAAAATGTGTTCAATAACTATCTAAAAGCATCACTCAACTTCCTCACGATATCGGTTGTGACTCACATCTTCCAAAGAGAATTAGTTAATGTCCTTAACATCCTAAGAACTCGAAATGTGTTCAATAACTCTCTTAGGACATCAATCTAAGAACACAAAATGTGTTTAACAACTATATAAGAACATCACTTAACTTCCTAAGGATACCGTTTACAAAGAGAATTAGTTAATGTCCTTAACATCCTAAGAACTCGAAATGTGTTCAATAACAACTCTCCTAGAACATTAATCTAAGAACACAAAATGTGTTCAACAACTATCTAAGAGCATCACTTAACTTCCTAAGGATACCAGTTTTGATTCACATCTTCTAAAGAGAATTAGTTAATATCCTTAATATCCTAAGAACTTGAAATGTGTTCAACAACTGTCTTTGAGTATAAACTTTCTAAGAATACCGGTTGCGATCCACATCGTCCTAAGAGCATTAGTTAAGATCCACAACATCCTTAGAACACAGAATGTGCTCAGCAACCCCCTGACATTAATAATTGTTAAACACAACATTCTGAGAATACCGATTGCAAACCACGCCTTTCTTTGTACATTAGTTAAGATCCACAACCTCCTAAGAATACGAAATGTGTTCAACAACTCTCTGAGATCCTAAAATGTAATACCAAACTTCTTAAGAATACCGATTGCAATCCTCATAGTGCTAAAAGCATTGGTTTTGATCTACATTAATCTAAGAACACAAAATGTGTTCAATAACTATCTAAAAGCATCACTCAACTTCCTCACGATATCGGTTGTGACTCACATCTTTCAAAGAGAATTAGTTAATGTCCTTAACATCCTAAGAACTTGAAATGTGTTCAATAACTCTCTTAGGACATCAATCTAAGAACACAAAATGTGTTTAACAACTATCTAAGAACATCACTCAACTTCCTAAGGATACCGGTTGTGATTCACATCTTACAAAGAGAATTAGTTAATGTCCTTAACATTCTAAGAAGAACTCGAAATGTGTTCAACAACTCTCTTAGATTATAAACTTTCTAAGAATACCGATAGCAATCCACATCGTCCTAAGAGCATTAGTTAAGATCCACAACATCCTAAGAACACAGAATGTGCTCAACAATCCCCTGACAACAATAATTGTTATACACAACTTTTTTAGAACACCGATTGCAAACCTCCTCTTTCTTTGTACATTAGTTAAGATTCACAACCTCCTAAGAAATGTGTTCAACAAATCTATGAGTAATATACAACTTCCCAAGAATTCCAATTACGTGAAACAACTTTTTAAGAACAGTGATTATATTAAACAACTTTCTGAGACTCACTATTGTGAACAAGTAACAGTAACCTTCAAATATTAACTCAAACCAATTTATTGAATTGATTTATCTGCTTGGGAAAACCTGAGGAATAATTAAACTACCCTTTGGAGCGTTATACACTTCCAATGAAAATTAAGATGATTCTAAATATCGAGCATTAACCGTTATCGGACGAATATGATTTTTTGTTGTTATACTTTCACATTTTTATCGCATTATTGGTTGTATTTGGATTCTCAATCAACGAGGTAATCTTGAAAAACTAGAGTTGTAAATACAACAAAACCAGAGTAAATACAAATCAAATATATTACTCCTAAAGTTTAATTTATATGAGTGATTGATTTATTTATCTTTTTTTTTCTGTAAACAGGCTCCTGAAAATAGTGAAAATAGAAATAGTATTATACGTTACAAGGTCGGTAGGTGACTTATTACAGTACGAGTTAGTTTACGGACGAGGCGACATAGGAGCCGAGTATGGAAATAAAAACGAGTACTGTAATAACACCTAACGACCATGTATCGTATTATATTTTATTTCATTCTGTTTTTTCTATACTTATATTATAAAGAAAAAAGGTTTGATTTTTTGTTTGTTTGCTTGTTTGAATTGAATAGGCTCCGAAACTACTGGACCGATTTTAAAAATTCTTTCACCGTTGGCAAGCTACACTATTCCCGAGTGACATAGGCTGTGTTTCATTTAAAAAGAAAATGGTGATCCTTACTAAAATGCCATTAATGTAACCAAAAATGACCTTAAAACCCTTACATCGCGTGTGCTGAAAATACTAGCCTCAAGGTCAAACCTTCCAATTAGTAGGGATCGGTTTTTCTCATGGCCAACCGCCTAAGGCGGGTCGAGTTTCTAAAAATCAATTTATTTTGTTACCAGAAAATTAAACAACATGTTATATTGTTTACAGGGAAGCGTTGACCCAATATATTTAGTGGCGAGGAAAGGTTTGTTTGTTTATTTGAAATGAATAGGCTCCGAAACTACTGGACCGATTTTAAAAGTTCTTTTACCGTTGGCAAGCTACACTATTCCCGAGTGACATAGGCTATGTTTTATTTTCAAAAAATAGGGATCCTTACTAAAATGCCATTAATGTAACCAAAAATTACCTTTAAACCCTTACATCGTGTACGCTAAGAATACTAGCCTCAAGGTCAAACCTTCCAATTAGTAGGGATCAGTTTTTCTCATGGCCAACCCCCTAAGGCGGGTCGAGCACCTAAAAATTAATTTATTTTGTTGCCAGAAAATAAAACAATATGTAATATTGTTTACAGGGAAGCGTTGACCCAATATATTTAGTGGCGAGGAAAGGTTTGTTTGTTTGTTTGTTTGAAATGAATAGGCTCCGAAACTACTGGACCGATTTCAAAAATTCTTTTACCGTTGGCAAGCTACACTATTTCCGAGTGGCATAGGCTATGTTTTATTTTCAAAAAAAATAGGGATCCTTACTAAAATGCCATTAATGTAACGTGTAACCAAAAATGACCTTAAAACCCTTACATCGCGTGCGCTAAGAATACTAGCCTCAAGGTCAAACCTTCCAATTAGTAGGGATCGGTTTTTCTCATGGCCAACCGCCTAAGGCGGGTCGAGCACCTGAAAATCAATTTATTTTGTTGCCAGTAAATAAAACAACATGTAATATTAATATTGACCCAATATATTTAGTGGCTTTTGTTATTTTTTGTTAATCCCCGTGCAAAGCCGGGGCGGGCTGCTAGTAAATTAATAAATTCATAAAAAATTTTAAAATAGTTCGTCAAATTACCTTAACTGTGTTTTTAAATGTCAAAAATTAAAAGCAATAGAGACACTATATTTGTGAATATACTATACATCTCATTTTTTCTTTCATAAAGATTATAAATTGTATAGTAAACTAAAATATTGAATCAAATAATTTAAAAGGCGTAGTATAGTAAATAATCTCTGATCTTTAACCTCACGTTTAATGTAAATTTCCCATCTACTACAAACTTTTGATTTTCTTTAATAGACTTTTTATAGTAGAAATCCTGTTTATCTTATCTCTTTTTCGTAATTCACAATAAAATAATCTTTAAAACACAATATTAATAAAATGTTTTACAACGCAAAAAGTATTACGAAGTATTATTGAAAACTAATTTCAACTACCTAACTACCTACAATAAATAGCCTATCTAGTTTATTGGTGGATTTTCTATAACCCTGATATGATTTTATATCAGTTTCACCAGAAAATAATAATACTCTAATCATATCAAAAATATATTAAATAATAATAAAAAATTCCACATTTTCTTATTTAAACAAAGACTATATTTGGAAAAATTTTAAGGTTAAAGAGTCTTTGACGTCACACCTTACCTAGGCCCAGTGGGAAGCCAATAAAAGAGACCTCTTTCCCGACCCTAACAGTATGTAGTTGTATACACTCACGATTTTACAACCTATTGTTTAAATTCAACAAATATATGTGATTAATTTTTTATTAATTAAAAAGAAAATTAATTATCAGTCCATACTGTTTGGAACAGTACTGTGGATAGCGAAACTCCCTGCTTTTATCCCCTTTTAACTTGAAATTTTCCTTTTAGGCATCCTTGTATCTTTACTCTATTGTCGATTTTCATTAAGGTCATTTTAACTAGTCTGAACATCTTTTCTGGAACTCCAAGTACTCTTAGGGCATAGTACAGACAACTTCTTATCACAGAATCGTAAGCTTGTTTGAAATCTATAAAGTGTAGGTTTAGCTTTAATTGTTGCTCGTAAGTACTGCTCTGGATCATTTTCAACACAAATATTTGATCAATGGTGGCTCTGTCCTTTTTGAATCCTCCGTGGCATTCACCAATCTGCTCGTTTAGTTGTTATTTCATATATTTAAAAGAGCAATCAAGTACTATGACGCCACCGTAAGGTGGCGCAGTTGAATGCTCATAATTTTAATGGAGCAATTCTTACTTAATTACATACTTTTCTTCGTGGATTCAGGATAAGTGATAAACAGCAGACAAACTTAACAATTTATTGATAAACACAAATAAATAACAATTTCTTAAAATAATCTACATAACTTTGATAAAGTCACAATTACTGAATAACGTCTTGAAAATACCTCGTACAACAATTCGCACTTCAATCACTGTCTATAGCCAACTAATACAGTTACAATTATTCATCTCCGTCCATATATGAAATTGATTCCTTCTAGAAGCGTCTCTAAAATTAAATCTAAAACAGAAAAGTCTCAAATCTTCCGAACGTACCAAAACCCACTAGAATATTCGAAGATTCTCAGAACAGCGACTCACTCACACCACTGTTTGGGCGGCAGGTCCGGACCGGCTCGTAACAATAATATGAAGCCACCTTAAGGTAACGCTTTTAATATCTTATATATTTAAACGAGCAGTTATTAACAATTTATTGATAAACACAAATAAATAAAAATTTCTTAAAATAATCTACACAACTTTGATACAGCCACAATAACTGACTAACGTCTTTAAAATACCTTGTACAACAATTCGCATTTCAATCACTGTCTATCGCCAACGATTACAATTACAATTATTCTTCTCCGTCCTAAGCGGTCCCTTGTATATGAAATTAATTCCTTCTAGAAGCGTCTCTGAAATTAAATCTAGAACAGAATACTCTTGAATCTTCCGAACGTACCAAAAGCCACTAGAATATTCGAAGATTCTCAGAAAAGCAACTCACTTAAACCACTGTCTGGGCGACAGGTCAGGCTCGTAACAATACTATGAAGCAACCGTAAGGTGGTGCATTTAATATCCTACGTATTTAAACGAGCAGTTCTTTACAATTTATTGATAAACACAAATGAATAACAATTTCTTAAAATACATAACTTTGATACAGTCACAATGACTGAATAACGTCTTTAAAATACCTCGTACAACAATTCGCACTTCAATTACTGTCTATAGCCAACTATTACAATTACAATTATTGTTCTCGGTCCAAAGCGTTTTCTTATATATGAAATTAAATCCTTCTAGAAGCGTCTTTGAAATTACATCTAGAACAGAACACTCCCGAATCTTTCGAACGTACCAAAAGCCACTAGAATATTCGACAATTCTCAGAACAGCGACTCACTCACACCACTGTTTGGGCGACAGTTCCGGACCGGCTCGTAACAATACTATGAAGCCACTGTAAGGTAACGCATTTAATATCCTATAGATTTAAACGAGCAGTTCTTAACAATTTATTGATAAACACAAATAAATAAAAATTTCTTAAAATAATCTACATAACTTTGATACAGTCACACTTACTGAATAACGTCTATAAAATACCTCGTACAAGAATTCGCACTTCAACCACTGTCTATCGCCAACTATTACAATTACAATTATTCTTCTACGTCCAAACCGGTCCCTTAAATATGAAATTAATTCCTTCTAGAAGCGTTTCTGAAATTACTTCTAGAACAGAACACTCTCGAATCTTCCGAACGTACCAAAAGCCACTAGAATATTCGAAGATTCTCAGAAAAGCAACTCAATTAAACCACTGTCTGGGCGACAGGTCCGGCTCGTAACAATACTATGAAGCAACCGTAAGGTGGCGCATTTAATATCCTATGTATTTAAACGAGCAGTTCTTTACAATTTATTGATAAACACAAATGAATAACAATTTCTTAAAATACATAACTTTGGTACAGTCACAATGACTGAATAACGTCTTTAAAATAGCTCGTACAACAATTCGCTCTTCAATTACTGTCTATAGCCAACTATTACATTTACAATTATTGTTCTCCGTCCAAAGCGGTTTCTTATATATGAAATTAAATCCTTCTAGAAGCGTCTCTGAAATTGCATCTAGAACAGAACACTCCCGAATATTCCGAACGTACCAAAAGCCACTAGAATATTCGACGATTCTCAAAACAGCGACTCACTCACACCACTGTTTGGGCGACAGGTCCGGACCGGCTTGTAACAATACTATGAAGCCACCGTAAGGTGGCGTATTTAATATCCTATATATTTAAATTCGCACTTCAATCACTGTCTATCGCCAACTATTACAATTACAATTATTCTACTCCGTCCAAAGCGGTTCCTTGTATATGAAATTAATTCCTTCTAGAAGCGTCTCTGAAATTACATCTAGAACAGAACACTCTCGAATCTTCCGAACGTACCAAAAGCCACTAGAATATTCGACGATTCTCAGAACAGCGACTCACTCACACCACTGTTTGGGCGACAGGTCCGGACCGGCTCGTAACAATACTATGAAGCCACCGTAAGGTGGCGTATTTAATATCCTATATATTTAAATTCGCAATTCAATCACTGTCTATTGCCAACTATTACAATTACAATTATTCCTCTCCGTCCAAAGCGGTCCCTTGTATATGAAATTAATTCCTTCTAGAAGCGTCTCTGAAATTACATCTAGAACAGAACACTCTCGAATCTTCCGAATGTACCAAAAGCCACTAGAATATTCAAAGATTCTCAGAAAAGCAACTCACTTGAACCACTGTCTGGGCGACAGGTCCGGCTCGTAACAGTACTATGAAGCAACCGTAAGGTGGCGCGTTTAATATCCTATATATTTAAACGAGCAGTTCTTACTTAATTAAAAAACAATAACACATCTTTAAGCGTAAGGCCTTTAACTATATAACACATTATATTTCAATCTGTCTCAATCACGCTAGTAGAAGCTTTTACTTAGAATAGTATATTCTGTAACAAGGTTAGAATGAAAATTCGATACGAGTGGAGAATTCCGAACGCGAGCGTAGCGAGCGAGAGGAACCACGAGTTATCGAATTTTCATTCTAACCGTGTAACAGACTGTATTTTCTCCACGACCAGGTAATAATTCTGTTTATTTAAATTGAAATATGTAGCAAAACAATTAGAACGTCGCACTGACAAACTGAGTGACAGTTTTGAAATTCGCAGGGAAATCTATGTTTTTTGTTGAGCAATTACAGAATGTTATTCCGTCACTAGTTATAGAATGGAAATACATGCAAAACACATAAGAAGCAAGTGTTTCAGAATGAATATTCTATCTCAAGAGTGAGAATAAACACTTTCTATTATTAAAAATGAATTCAGAATTATTACATTCATTAATGGTCGTGGAGAAAATAATTTCAAGTACCCACTTTCCTGTTGAATTTCCTAAAAAACCGTTACATTTAAAATTTTCAACCTACAATTTTATAATTAATTAACATTTTTAAGAATACCCACTTTTACTTTCAACACAATCTGAAAACAACAATTAATCTTCGTTGATTTATCAATAGAAAATAAAAGGTTGGCGGGAAAGGATTAACCGATTAGATTCTTAGCGTCGTTTTGATGGTTCGTCACAATTCAGTGGCTTGTGATTTTTTCCACTCTATTGACGACGTTCATACAAAAATCTTTCAAGATTGATTAATCTACAAGACGAGAAAATACTTCTAATTTTGTGTGGGAGAAAATTTCAGTTCTGATCTGATGCACAATATGATTCAAATCTATTTATTGTGCACTGTTCTATTCAATGGCTAAAATCTCTCTAGGGACTTAAGATTTTTCCGGCAATAATAACTGAGAAAAAGCCATTCATATGAAACCAGTTGATGGATATAATCCAAATAGTATTATAACGTGGATTTGATAACGTTATTTTTTTGTAACACAAATTTCTTTGATGTTTATTTACTCGACGGACACTCAGGATTTAGAACTTTTTTGACAAAATGTGATAAAATCAACAAAACTGAAAAAAAAATCGAAAAAAACTAAAAAATCGTATATTTAAAAAAATAAATACAAAAATACTTTGGAAAATGGGTAAGAAAGTGAAAACAAGCAAGAAAATAAGATGATACCAAAAAAATAGGAAAGAATAAAAAGTAATTAAAAAAATGAACAAATTAAAAAAAACGCTAAAAATGAGAAAAACGAAACAAATCAAAAAACACAAAAAAAAATTATAATTCAGAAAAATGAAGTGTGAAAGGCTTTCGCGGCCATTGTGTAATGTATCAATGGTTTTTGGGCTGTTAGGCCGGCGTTGATTGTCATGTTGACTTGACGTTTCGCCAACACGAGCGGTTGGCATCTTCAGAAGTTGCTTTCTGGTTGACAGTCTGCGAACTACTGAGCTCTGCGTGAACGGAGCCCGTATTTATACTTTGGGAAGGAAGTGGGCGGGGCCTCACCTATTGGAGCAGAGCTCAGTAGTTCGCAGACTGTCAACCAGAAAGCAACTTCTGAAGATGCCAACCGCTCGTGTTGGCAAAACGTCAAGTCAACATGACAATCGACGCCGGCCTAACAGCCCAAAAACCATTGATACATCAGAAAAATGAGTTAAAAAACAACCGGTAGATTGCGTTGTATTGCGATCGATAAATAATAGAGTTAAAAAGCTTATTTGGATTTGTCTTCGTCTGGAAGGTAACAAATTAACACAATCGAAAAAAAAATCACTAAAAGTCACTAAAATGAAAAAAAAAAACTAAAGAATTCGACAAAAATAATTAAAAAATGGAAATAAGAAAGAATATATGGATAAATAGGAAAAAACAATATAGATCGCAAAATTTAGGAGACGAAAAATGTTTAAAACTCCTTTTATCGATATTTATCGAAGAAAACCAAAAGAATTGAAAAAGGATGGTTAAAGGATTAACAATTGGTAACAAACTAGTTAAAAGGAAAATAGTAAAAAAAGCCAATACCAGAAAATATCACAATTTGAAAAAAAAAACGAAAAATGTAGGTAATAAAAAAAAATGACTAAATTGAAAATATTTAAAATATAACAAAAAAAATACTAAAATCTTAAAAAAAAACAGAAAATTTGATGAAATCATTAAAACAGAAAAGTAACCTAAAAAAAAATCGGAAAAATAGGAAAAAAATCGAAGTTCGCCGGGTCAGACAGTAATTCACCACGTAGGTGGTTCGGTGGTCCATTGGTAGAATGCTCGCCTGCCACGCGGGCGGCCCGGGTTCGATTGCCGGCCGATGCAAACTTTTTTGTATATATCTCTTAATTTTTACCTTTTTTTTTTGTATATATCTCTTAAATTTTACCTTTTTTTTTATTTATTTACTCATTTATTCAAATAACAGGTTGTCTAAGAAGAAATGACAGTCTGATTAGACTAATTTTAGCATAAAAAAAGACGTGTTTTGGTGGTTTCATTTGTGATAAATCTTATAAAAATTGATTATAAAGTGTGTTATAAATGCTATTAATTGATAATATGGATAAGAATTTAAGTTTTAAGTGTGTATTAAATAGCAATCATGCAGTTCCACGTAAATGGTTGTTGTATTGCGAATTACTATGTAACTGATTAGAAATTTTGAACTGTCATAGTAAAAAAATTTTGTATCGTAATTAGTGAAAATTATAGTGATAATATTTTTTTCAGAATTTTCAAAATATTTAAATTTTTAAATTTATACACATTATCATATTAATGTACATAAAATTTAAGTAATAGACAAAGTTTTTCTCAAGTTAAAAAATTTCAATATTAAATAGTTCAACTTGGATTAGTTGAAGTTATCACTTCTGCCGCGCGTCCTGAGACGCACACGTTTTTTTTTTTAATATATTTCTCCACTCTAAGAGAGTAGGTAAACTTTTGTTTTTTTTATTGAATTCTACCAAATTTTGTTTCAGCTCAAAGAGATCTGAGTATAAATTATTAAAACAAACGAACTAAGTCTGACTTAGGTCTTAGAAGTTAGGTACTTCTTTAAGTTAATAAAACAGAGACGCGGAAAAAAATGTTTACTGTAATAGAAAATTTGAAGTAATTTTTTTAATACCTTATATATTGAGATGAAATATGATTCTATGATATATATTGAGATGATATGAGGTAGTATGCTATAATTAATAAAAAAAAATTAAATAAAGTTATTATGAAGTAATTAAACGAGGACAATTTTGATCTCTGGGTAGAATACAAAGCCATACAGTTAGTATAAGTTTGTTCAAATTTTGTTAATATTTAAGTTTTTGGTTTTCTTTGTTCTTTCCTAAAAAAGAGAAAATAAATATAAGTAAATAGAATATCAAATGTAAGTTTTAAAACATATCTATTTGTAAAAAAAATAGCACGGTTGTAGAAAAAAGATATAATTTTATATTTATATTATTCATTAGAAATAGGAATTTGAAAGTTATCATTATTGAAGTAAAACTTCTTTAGCGACACTAGGAGTAAAAAAGTTATTCTAACGGACGTGACGTCATTCTAATAACAGAAACCGGAAACAAAACCTAATACTGACACGATTTTGCATGGGCGCCGGCAGCAGGGTGCAAGAGGGTGCGCTTGCACCCCCCTGCTATGAAAGAAAATACCTGAATTTACCAGAAAATTATATATTTTTTTAATTTTTTTATTAAATTATTGTTTGAATAAAAACTAAAGGCGTCGCGGTTGTTGTCCAAATCATTCTACATTCTATATATATTAGATCATAATAGTGTGTAGATGCAGCGATGCACCTCCCTGAAAATAATCCTGGCTGCGCTCATGCGATTCTGCCTACTATATTAAATGAAATTAAATCTGTAATTGTATGAATTGACAGCTTGTTATCTTGTCAACCAAAATACATTGCGTAAATAATTTAAATTTGTGTATAAAGTGTTTGTATTAAATATGAATAAACAAAGTGGATTTATTAATGAAGAAAGTGATGAAAAAATATTGAATGAAAACAGTGAGTACCTACTCTGTATGCATACATTTTATTTTTGGTGTGTAATTACACTATTTATTCCTAATTATTTATACCTATTATTTATACCTAGCTATTTTCGTTTTATAGGTTTAAAGAGCTAAAAGCTAAAAAGAAAAAGAAATTGTGAACGTCAAAAGGCATATTATAAGCGCCAGAAAGATTTGAAGAAAAATGAAAAAAGACGAGACAGCGACATTTATTATGATTTGATTAAGTAAGTTTATGTACATACATACATATTACGATAGTAAAGAAGCATGTTGCACGTTTTTGTTCATAAAATAATAATATTCGACATGTTTTAACACTTGCTTATACTTATTTTAGGTTTGGTTAGGTAACCATAAAGGCCATAAAACCATTAGTCAGGATGGCTGATCTTTTACCAGCAATAACAGATCCTTCGTAGGACTGAAGAAAACAAACTCAACTCAGGATTTTAAATTTTATGGAATATGCTATAAAATGCTACAAAATGAAATGGTTATCTAACTATCGAAGGCTCTTGTGTTGTGTTGTATTACAATAAGGTAGATACAGCTACAAAATCACACATTCTAAACGTAATATGTGTATATTTTTAATAGTGTTTACCTATTATTAAAGCAAAACTTCTTTAGGCGCGACTAGGGGTAACTCTAACGTTAGATTCTAACGGAAGATTCTGATGGAAGTAACGGTGTGATTTCAGCTATGGGAGGAGCTTAAATTTTCAAACGGTTTCAAATACATTAATGTTATTTAGAGAGTTAAAACTATGTTTTACATTTTAGTTTTCATAAACCTATTATTTCATATATAAAAAATAATGATAATTTTCAAATTCCTATTTCTAATATAAATATAACATCTCATTTTTTGTAAGGTATATAGGCAATAAATATGATTGAATTGTAATTATATATTTATTTTCCGATACGTACGTCAACAAGTTTTACTTCAATCGCGCGTAAAGGTTACACGCACACTCTTTTTTTTATATATGAAATAATAGGTTTATGATAACTAAAATGTGAAACATAGATTTTACTCTCTAAATACCTTTAATGTATTTGAAACCGAAAGAAGATTATTGTAACGGGATAACCGTAAAGGAAGGGACCTTAATTTGAAAGATTGTTGTTGACAGTTGATTTTTAGAAGTTTGTAAAAAAATCAACTGACCATTTTAAATAATGTTTCTAGAAAATTCTAGAAACTTCTAAACACACTGACTAGATTAAATAATGTTGTATATAAGGGGATGCATGGGCAGTTAACGTCAGTTCAAGTTCAAGTATTCACAAGAGTTCATTGTATTGTCAAGTAGTTAGACGTTATCCAGCAGAGTTCAGTGTATCTTAACAATTTTGTAAATAAATTGTGTAAAAAGCCCCCATAAGTGTTTCAAATTGGTGTCAGGTGTGGGGTGAAGATACAAGAATGCCTGGAAAAAAGATAAATGAACTATTGGTGGCTGAGCTCAGAAGAGAGCTTGAAGAATTAGAGTTGGAAACTACTGGAAGCAAATCCGTATTGTTGAGAAGGCTCCGTGAGTACTACGTAAATAATAATTTGGACCCTGACGCTGTGGAGTTCGAAGACCCAGTTCAAAAAGCAAATTCTGAACTAACTCAACAACTTTCCCGGCTGCAAGAAGAACAAGCTCAACAACTTTCCCGGCAACATGAGGAGCTATCCAGTCAGATGAAGAGCCAACAAGAGGAGCTATCACAGCGAATGACGAACCAACAAGAGGAGCTATCCAGTCAGATAAGAAGCCAGCGCGAAGAGGTGTCCCAGCTATCACAACGGATGTCTACCCTACCAGAAGAGTTATCCAGTTCCTTCTCCCAGCAAATATCACATCTCCGTGACGAGCAAAATCAGCAAGTAGACAACTTGAATCAGCAAGTGGACAACATAAATCAGCAAGTGGACAACTTGAATCAGCAAGTGGACAACATGAATCAGCAAGTTGCCAACTTCAGAGACGAGATCAACCAGCAAATGCAATCCGAGATAGAAAAACTTAAACGAGAACTGGAAGCTTGTCTACAAAACCAAACCATCCATCACAGCGACGGAGATGCAGGAAGCATGGAAACCTGCCACGCAGACGTCGAACGACAAAGAAGCGAGGCGACGACCCATGTACGAACGACGATGAAACCCCCGACCTTCGACGGGAAGACTTCCTGGCCAAATTACCTGAAACAATTCGACGCAGCGGCCAGAGCTAATGGATGGTCATCCCAGGAGAAGGCATTGTCCCTAACCGTAGCTCTGCGAGGCGAAGCTTTAGACGTCTTGCAATCATTGACACCGGATGAAGTTATCTCCAAAAAGAAGGCGCCCAGTGAGATGCTGGAACTGCGGAGAACTAGGCCATATAAGAAATACTTGCCCCCATAAAGAAAAATCTCCTGCTGAAGTACCCCTGCAGCAGGAAAACTTTAAACGGGTCGACTCCTGGAGGGTGACTTCGACCCCAAACATTCCCGAAGTCCCTCACACCATTAAATTGGCAACTCTGCGACATCACGTGGACAGCTTATATGTGGATGGCCTCATTGATGGGAAGAACTTTAGCATGCTGGTAGACACTGGAGCTACGAAAACTATCGTTCGACCATCCATCATTATGCGAAAGAAGATGTGGCCTACCAGTTGGAGACTGCGTACCGCTACCGGAGATTCTGCTACAGTGTACGGTGAGATACAGGTGACGCTACAGTTTGGTTCAACCTCTCTTGTTCACTCAGTGCTGGTGGCTGACGTTGATGAAGATGTTGTTCTGGGCATGGATGTTATGCTCCACTGTGGTTTTCATTTGGATCTTCGCCAACGTATCCTTCGTACTGGTAATGAAGAAATATTCCTGCACCGAAAACACGTTGACCATGCCTCGATTAAGCTAATTGATTATATCGAACTTCCGGCGAGCTGCGAATGTGTCGTCACAGCGCGGTTGGATGGACTGGAGCCAGATGGTGCCCCAGCCATGATAGAGCCAAAGAACCATGACCATGAATTGGGAAAAGGACTCCTTGTGGGTAAGACTCTTGTTAGATCCGCTTAAGAGGTACCCATCCGAGTTATGAACTTGAACGATCATCCAGTTCTTCTCCGAAAGGATACGGAAATGGGAAGTTTAGAACCAGTAACGGCCATAATTCACAAGGTAAACGTTACGGAAACAGATGAGACCAACGGAATTGAACCATTAATGACAAAATTAGATCCCTCTTTGTCAAAATTAGAAAAGAAACAGGTAAGAGATCTACTTTACCGTTATAAACCAGTATTTGGTTCTAAAAGTAAATTGGGAAGAACTGATGTTGTACAACATAGAATTGACACTGGTGATGCAGGTCCGATTCGACAGGTACCCCGAAGGATGCCTCAAGTTAAGAAGGAAGAAGCAGACAGAGCCCTTAAAGAAATGATTCAAAATGGCATAGTCGAACCATCCAGTAGTCCGTGGGCTTCTCCTGTGGTATTAGTGAGAAAGAAAGACGGATCAATGCGGTTTTGTGTCGACTATCGGAAGCTAAATGATGTCACTAAGAAGGACAGTTATCCTCTGCCAAGGATTGATGATGCCCTCGACGCTTTGGCGGGTTCTACTTTGTTTTCTACCTTGGACCTTAAAAGCGGATACTGGCAAGTTAAAATGAATCCTGCAGACAAAGAAAAGACTGCCTTTACCAGTGGATCAGGGTTGTGGCAATTCAAGATCCTTCCGTTTGGCCTCTGTAATGCTCCTGCGACGTTTGAACGGCTAATGGAGAACATCCTGCGGGGTTTGTCATGGGAAACTTGTCTAGTTTATCTAGACGACATCATCATAATGGCTAAGACCTTTAAGGAACATTTATCTAACCTGGAAGAAGTTTTTAAAATAATACAGAACGCTAATCTAACATTGAATGGTAAGAAATGCCACTTGTTCCAGAGACAGGTCAACTATTTAGGACATAACGTAAGCAAGGATGGCGTTGCTGTTGACCCCGCTAAGATACAAGCCGTTCAGGAATGGCCAATACCTATCGACAAACATCAGCTCCGGAGTTTCTTGGGTCTTTGTTCCTATTACCGACGATATGTCAAGAATTTTGGAGACATCGCCAAACCCTTGACACGTTTGACAGAACAAGATAAGTCCTTCTGTTGGGATCAGGAATGTCAAGAGGCGTTTGAAATATTGAAGAAACAGCTTACGTCAGCACCTGTTCTTGCTTATCCACTTCCTGATGGTAAGCTTATTCTGGACACTGACGCCAGCAATGTGGGAATTGGAGCCGTCTTGTCACAGCTACAAGATGGTAAGGAAAGAGTGGTTGGTTACTTCAGCAAAACTTTATCGAAAGCTGAAAAGAACTACTGTGTAACTCGGAGGGAACTGTTAGCAGTTGTAAAATCCGTCGAACACTTTTATAAATATCTGTATGGCAGAAAATTCCTGATCAGAACAGACCATGCTAGTTTAAAGTGGCTACTTAGCTTTAGGAACCCAGAAGGACAGATAGCAAGATGGCTCGAAAAACTGCAGGAGTATGATGTTGAAATCGAGCACAGACCTGGAACCAGACATCGTAATGCTGATGCACTTTCCAGAAGACCATGTCGACCTGATTGCCCCCATTGTACCCGTATGGAGCAGAACGAGGAAAAACTTGCCTTAGTTAAGGTTGTGCCAGAAGACGAGAGCTCTATGCTGGAGGAGCAACAAGAAAACGATCCCGTTCTGAGAAAGATGTGCTGCCAGTAACGGTCCCCACCGAAAACCGAAGGCGGAAATGCAGCAATACCTGGTTGGAAGTCCTTTTGAAAGAATCGCAGTAGATGTATTGGGGCCACTTCCACAGACCGATGTAGGAAACAAGTACATCTTTGTTGTAATGGACTACTTCACTAAATGGGTTGAAGCATATGCAGTTCCCAATCAGAAAGCTACCACTTTAGCAGATATATTGGTTGAAGAATTCGTAAGCTGATTTGGGGTACCATTAGAATTACATTCAGACCAAGGAAGAAATTTTGAGAGCAAGCTGTTTCAAGAAGTTTGCCAAAGATTAGGCAACCACAAAACGAGAACCACAGCGTTGCACCCTCAGTCGGATGGAATGGTGGAACGAATGAACCGAACTATAACCAACTATCTGTCAAAAGTGGTGTCAGATTGTCAGAGGGATTGGGATCGACATATTCCACTATTTCTAATGGCAATTCGATCGGCCATCAACGAATCAACTGGCCAAATGCCTGCGAAGGTCCTGTTCGGTAGAGAAATGAGGCTACCATGTGACTTGGTGTTTGGTTGTAAACCTGGTGAAGAAATGGCACGTGAACAATATGTCACCGACCTTCAGAATCGAATGGAAAATATACACAACCTGGTGCGTGGAAAACTACAATTATCTAGTGATCGGATGAAGAGGTACTATGACACACGGACAATGGAAAAGAGTTACCAAGTTGGAGATTTAGTCTGGCTCTATAACCCCCGACGGCGTCGAGGTATTTGTCCCAAATTACAAAAGAACTGGGAAGGGCCTTACACCATCAAGAAGAAGATTAACGATGTCATTTATCGGATCGTGAAAATTCCCAGAGGGAAACCCGTCGTGGTCCATCATGATCGTTTGGCGCCTTACCAGGGAAACCACAGTGGAGATGCGCAGCAACTCCAAGAAGATGGTTTGGCTGGCTCAGGGAGTGTGCGGGATTCCGATGTAGGAAATAACATTCCAGGAGGAATGAATCTAAGGAGGGGGCAGTGTAACGGGATAACCGTAAAGGAAGGGACCTTAATTTGAAAGATTGTTGTTGACAGTTGATTTTTAGAAGTTTGTAAAAAAATCAACTGACCATTTTAAATAATGTTTCTAGAAAATTCTAGAAACTTCTAAACACACTGACTAGATTAAATAATGTTGTATATAAGGGGATGCATGGGCAGTTAACGTCAGTTCAAGTTCAAGTATTCACAAGAGTTCATTGTATTGTCAAGTAGTTAGACGTTATCCAGCAGAGTTCAGTGTATCTTAACAATTTTGTAAATAAATTGTGTATAAAGCCCCCATAAGTGTTTCATTATAATACAACACCATTTTTAGTCAAACAGAATAGTATCTAATAGTTAAAGAATACATAATATATGAAATAATGGGTTTATGATAACTAAAATATGAAACATAGATTTTACTCTCTAAATACCTTTAATGTATTTGAAACCGAAAGAAGATTATAATACAACACCATTTTTACTCGAACAGAATAGTATCTACTAGTTAAAGAATACAGAATTAATTACAAGATTACCATAATAAAATTTATAAACTTCTAAACAAAACATAACCTCAATTCCACTAAAATGTCAATGCAAATTTGTTTTGTTTGGAAAGGTTTTTAAGCTCCTCCCATAGCTGACGTCACACCGTTACTTCCGTCAGAAAAAAATCTGAGTTACCCTGTAGTCGCGCCTAAAGAAGTTTTACTTCAAAAAAACTTCTTAAAAATCATGTTTCTAAAGAAATCGTAAACTAATAATTTTAATTTGTCTAGATTAATCAAGTTTTTTTTTTTAATAATTCTTCTTAGTTACGTAAACAGCACCTTTAAGAAATATCTGATACTAGTCCTGCCATCTGTTATTGAGGATACTGTTTTTTATTTCTAATGCTTTTTTGGTATCCGCTTGGGCCATCCGTGGCCTAGTGGTTTAAAGCGCTCTCAGTTGTTAATAGAAATAACTGTTTGTTTGTTTTTTTTTGTTAAAACATATATGATGTTTTGGTGTAATTGTGAATATCAAAAACATCCGTTAATAATTTGAATTGTGTAATAATTGGTTTGAAAATTGCTGGTTTAGCGTATTTGCACAAGTTTGCAAAATATTTCACTAAATTGATTATGATTCATAAATTTTTAATATCTATAATTTTTATAATTAGGTAATAAAATTAGACATGCGAGGAAGTGCTATAAGATATCCTATAACCTTCGGTTCGTACTATCAATAATGCAAATTCCATCATTTTCTTTTCTTAGATATCTTTATCAGGATAAAAATAACATTCACTCATTATATTTAATATTCAGTTTAACATGACATTTGACAAATTTGAATCTAAATGTTAATGTCACTTTATGTCTGATAGTTTAACTGTCAATATTACTAGTCACTTGTCAGTTACACTTTTCAAAGATATCATAAAGATTTTGCAGTGTCAACTGTCAAATTTTTGTAATAAAATGTCATCTGTCATTGAATACTTCAATTACTTCAATTTCAAAATGCTTCATGGGTGATAGCCCCTAATTTAAAACAAAAAGGGTCAATATCTAGGTTTTAACAATAGTTTGACAATTAGTGTGTCAATTATAAAATTTGTGTAATAAAAAGTCATCTGTCAATTTATAAACTTCAAAAATATACATAACTCATAAGGTAAAAAACAAAGTAGAACCTGCCAAAGTGTCAAGGGCATCATTAACTCTCTTCAGAGGATAACTGTCCTTCTAAGTGACACCATTAAGCTTTCGATAGTCGACACAAAACCCCCCCCGCAGGTGGTGTAAGACCTTGCCGTTGGTCGGGGGGCTCCTCGGATCGGCGCACTCCGGCGGATAATAGTCAGCCGGGGGGCGCCGAGTCGGGGCGAAGACACACCACAAATAAATGCCACCAAAGAAAGAGGCCACAACACCGGGCAGAAACAAAAACACCAGAGAAAGGACGAAAAAGAAACGCGTCAAAAGGAAAACAAACGACAAGGCAAACGATGGAGACAACCAGCGACAAAAAACCCCCAATCCCAATATATGGTGTAGCAACATCGTGCCGACGGGATGAATGGTTCAGGGGAAATTGAACAGTAAGCGATGCCCAAAGGAAACCGCCGACCGGAGGGGAACTTTAGGCCTTAGTGAGGCATGGGCGCACTGTCTCGCTGGACAGGAAGAAACGTCCCTTACTCGTGGGAACATATATGGAATCCAACAAAAATAAAACAAACGGAAAACAAGGAAAGGAAACGGAAACGGATAATGAAAACGAGATGGTGAACGAAGTAAATGAAGTAGAGGAGCAAGGCGGAACGGATAGTGCAGAAGCACAAGGACAGGAGGTAATTGATTTCGAAGATAGCAGCTCGGGGACAGAGAAGATCGATACACAAAAGTATAAAAAGTTCCAGGAATTGAAGGAGGAGGTCCTCAAGATGATAAAAATATCGGCGGAACTCGAGACCGCCGTAAGAGGCAGTCAGAATACAAAGACGGAGATTAAGAACAATATTCTCAAGCTGGCAGACCGCGCACATCGGACGGAGACAAGCATGGAAAAGGCAGAAAAAGAGATAAAAAAACCCATAAAAGGAAATATGACAGAGGTAAGTAAGAAGGAAAAGGTAAGCACAGCGGAAATGGGGACCCAAACTGTCTCCAAAGAAAAACAACAGGCAGAAGTAAAAATGGCGCTGGGCAGCAAAAAACCCCCCGAGGAAATGAGGGTGCTCTTTGAGTACGAATGGGATGAGGAAGTCTTCAAAGCCACCAAGGCGTTGACAGAACATAGGGAAGACCTAGACGTGGCCATCGTGGTGGATATAGGAAACGATGGAGACGAGGTGCCTAAGAAGGCCATCCAAAGATACCCGGAAATGAAGGAGGTCATGGAGGAAATGAAACCAGGTGACTATGAGTACGTAATCCAAAGGACTGAGATCATCAGGGGAAGGAAAAGAGCTAAGACGTCTAAGGAAGGGAAGGCAACGTACGTAATATCAGTAAGGAAGGACGAAGAAGACCAGGTGGTGGAGATGTGCGAGGCGGCCAAGAAGTTGAAAGAAATGATGGAGGAGAGAGAGGCGACAGAGGTCGAGCTGCTGATCGACGAAGCTGTAAATAAAAGGATGTGGAGGAAGATCCTGGAATATGTACTTCGGGACTCAGGGAGGGTGGTCTTCTGCAGAAACACCAGAAAATCAGCAGGTTGGCCAGGAATAAGGCAGGGGGTTAGGCCACAACGGGCACCTGAAGCCGTTGTCAGGGTGAAAGCGGTGGAGGGGGTAAGCTACGCCGATCTTTTAGGGAAGGTGAAGAAAAATGTGGACCTCAAGGAATTAGACATCGAGGTAAAAGGAGCTAAGAAGTCGGGGAAGGCGGACGTTTTGCTGACGGTCAGAGGTGGCCAGGAAAAGGCCGAGAAGCTAAGGGCCGCGATAGGTACCAAAGTAGAAGGGGCAATGGCCAGGGTGAACACGGACATGGCCATCCTGGTAAGAGGTATAGATGAGGTGACCGGGGAGGATGAAGTGGTCCAAGTCGTTGCAGAAAGTTTCAAGGCAACGAAGGAGGATGTGGTGCTGAGGAAACTTTACGCACCATCTAAAGAGAAAAGGACGGCGTGGATAGAAGTGGCCGAGGGGCTCGGGAAGAGAATAGTGGAGACAGGGAAGATCAGGACAAGTTGGGGAGTCTGGTCAGCTGAGGAAAGAGTAGAGGTAATAAAATGTTACAGGTGTGGTGACTTTGGCCATATTGGGAGGTTCTGTCCAAACGAGACCGAAGGGACGCCGAGAAGAGGGAGATGCCACAGATGTGGAGAACAGGGGCACTGGGCAAGGGACTGTGGGGCGAAGCAGACCTGCTACAGATGCCAGGAGCCGGACCATCTGGCTAAGGAATGCAAAAATGCAATTAAATGTGTAACATGTGGCAAAGTAGGACACAGGGGAAACACAATGAAGTGTCCTAAATTCAGACAGGCCGTGTTAGAGGAGAGGGAGAGGAAGGAAGCCACAAGGGGGTGGAAAAAACAACGGGGGGCAAACACGACTAAATGACGACGAAACTAATGCAGCTGAACGTCGGGAGGGCCAGAGCGGAACACGAAATCTCGTACGCCGAAATGCGAAGTAAGGGAATAGACCTAGCGGTCATCTCTGAGCCAAACATTTCGATGTCCGAGAGGTTTGGGTACGTGATGGATACCCAATCTTCGGTTGCCGTCGCCATTATAAATAGAGCGGTGGGAGTAGAGAGTATCAAAAAAGGAGACGGTTTTGTCAGGGTGAAGATGAGCGACTGGTACTTATACGGTTGCTACATCTCACCAAATATAAGTATCATAGATTTTAGTAGAAAACTAGATGCCATCATGCAGGATGCCAAGGATACAGGCGGAGAATGCATCATAGCAGGGGACTTCAACTCCAAGTCTCCATTATGGGGCGCCCCACATGAAGATCGAAGAGGAGAAATGCTGCATGATAATAGAGAATAAACTCGTGGTTCTGAACAGCGGAGAACCAACGTTCCGTCGGGGAAACCAGCAGTCACACATTGATGTGACCATGGCAACAGGAAAGCTGGCAAAGCGGACTGCTAGGTGGCATCTAGATAAAGTAAATGTATATACTCACCACCACTATATTTATGTGGATGTAGAGGAAAAAAATAAAAAAACCCAAAAAAATAGTAAAAATAGAAAAAACAAAAAAATTCTTAATGTTTTCAGGTTCAAAGAAGGAATCATAAGAAAGGCGGCCATAAGAGGTGAGCAGGGATATGACCACAGGACGCTCACAGAGGACATTGCGCAAGCGACCAAGGAGGCGACTGAAACCATTAGAGGAAATAACGAGCTGACCCCCTACTGGTGGACGGACGAAATCGCGGAAAAGCGGAAGGAGTGCATCAGGATCAGAAGAGAAAAGATGAGGATATTGAGGAGAATAAGACCTGATGAGGATGGTGGGGAGGAAGTACGGCAGCTGAAAGTTAGCCTAAAACAAGAAAAGAGGAACCTGGAAAAGGCTATAAAGAAAAGCAAAAGAGACCACTGGAACCGACTCTGTGAGGAACTGGAAGGGGACATATGGGGTGATGGATACAGGATAGCAACGCGAAGCCTGAGAATCCGGACCCCGTACGACTTGACTGGGGAACAGAGGGTCAAATGGTGCAAGAAGCTGTTCCCAGAAGCCAAGGGTAGAAGAAGTAGGTGGACAGCCCAGGAGGAAGAAATGAGGCCGTTCACCAGACAAGAACTGGATACAGTAGGAGGAAGGGTCAAAGCAGGAAGAGCCGCAGGAGAGGATGGCATCCCCCCGGCAGCTATCAAAGCAGCCATAGAGGTAATACCGGATGTGATGCTCAATGTCTTCAATGAGATACAAAGAGAGCAGAGAGTCCCGGAGGAATGGAAAGAAGCGAGAGTAGTGCTTCTGCCGAAAGGAAAAACAACGCCAGGCGAGGAGCCAAAGGGGTTTAGACCCATTTGTCTACTCAGCACAATGGCAAAGGCCTACGAAAGGATGGTGAAGATCAGATTGGAGGAGGAGGTAGATAACCATCTGTCTCCCCTTCAATTTGGTTTTAGACAAGGAAGATCGACTGTGCAAGCAGCCAAACAGCTTGTGGACAGAGCCAAGCACAGCGACGCCAAGTGGATAGCGGCGGTAGCAATAGATGTGAAGAACGCTTTTAATACAGCTTCTTGGGAGACTATCATGGATAGCATGGAGGAAAAAAGGGTAGGGGGAGGTCTGCGGAACATCGTGGACTCCTACCTAACCGATAGAAAAATCACCATAGACAAGGGACTCAAGCAAGGACTGAGCATGGGAGTACCACAGGGATCGGTATTAGGCCCCCTACTGTGGAATATAATGTATGATAGCTTGCTGGAAGAAAGATGGGGAAGAGGTACAACAGCGATCGCCTTCGCAGACGACCTCATTCTACTAATCGAAGGAATGAATGAGGAACAACTGACTGAAAGAGCAAACGATGCTATAGAGCAAACAGCGCAATGGATGGAAGATCACAATTTAGAAATAGCGGCCGAAAAGACAGAGGCCATTATTCTGAAAGGGCCGAGAAATCGAAGGAATATACAGTTCAGGGTAAGAGGAAAGGACATAGAGCACCAGAGGTCAATGAGGTACCTAGGGATTGTAATCGATGACAAACTAAGGTTTGGGAGACATGTCGAGTACTGTGCAAAGAAAGCGGAGGAAAGGATGTCCACCCTGGAGAGATTAATGCCGAACGTCAGGGGGCCCAAATATAAGAAGAGGATGGTGCTGTATGGAGTAGTTCAGTCTATTCTACTCTATGGAGCTCCGGTATGGCATACAGCCATCTCGGTAGAGAAGTACAAGAATAGACTCAACAAGGCACAGAGGAAAGCGCTACTCAGAGTAATAAGTGGATACAGAACGGTAAGTACTGAAGTAGTGCAAGTGATAGCGGGGACACCACCAGTAGACACGCTGGTAAGAGAAAGGGCGAGACTATTTTCCCGAGAAGACGGAAATACGGCACGAGCCAAGAAAGAAGAAAGAGACCGAACTGTGGAAGAATGGGAAGCCGAATGGAGGCAACCACTGCCAGGTGGAAAAAGTAGGTGGACCAAACGTCTGATACGAGACCTTGGGGAATGGGTCAAGTGTAAACACCGCACTGCGGATTATTACTTGACCCAGTTCCTGTCAGGTCACGGCTCATTCGGGAGCTACACCTACAGGATCGGCAAGAGCGACGACACGGCGTGCAGAGCATGTGGAGAGGAGAGAGATACGCCGGAGCACACAGTTCTGGAGTGCAGCTACTTCGAGGAAGTAAGAAGGGAAATAGAGGAAACTCTCGAGGAAAGGCTCACGTTAGAAAACATTGTAAGAACAATGGTAAGAAACAAAAATAAATGGGAACAAGTGCACGACATGATTAGAAAAATCATGAGGAGAAAAGAAGAAATAGAAAGAGAGCAGCAGGCAAGGGAAAGAGGAGAAGAGTGAAAACCGAGGGGAAAAGTGCGTGACGCGGAAAAAAAAACATGCCGGTGAAGAAACTTCCGAAAAGACAGATGCCACGGCATGAGGGGGACGAAAGGAGGATGGGTTTAGTTGGTAGGGGCCTCACGGCCGAGCCCAACACTACCCACAGGAGCACGTGCCCCTGTGAGTGTGCGCAACAAGCATTCCCCCCTCTTAAAAAAAAAAAAAAAAGTCGACACAAAACCGAATTCATCCGTCTTTCTTTCTCACTACGGACTACTGGATGGGTCGACTATGCCATTTCGAAGGCAATCAGGTCTGTGCTCGATTTCAATATTATATTCCTGCAGTTTTTCGAGCCATCTTGCTATCTGTCGTTCTGGATTCATAAAGCTAAGTAGCCACTTTATACTGGCTTGGTCTGTTCTGATCAGTAATTTTTGGCCATACAGATATTTATAAAAGTGCTCAACGGATTTTAGCTGTGACAAGACGGCTCCAATTCCCACATTGCTGGCGTCGGTGTCCAGAATAAGCTTACCGTCAGGAAGTGAATTAGCAAGAATAGGAGCTGACGTTAGCTGTTTCTTCAAAATTTCAAACGCCTTTTCCTTCAACAGAAGGACTTGTCTTGTTTTGTCAAACGTGTTAAGGGTTTGGCGATGTCTTCAAAATTCTTGACATATCGTCGGTAATAGGAGCAAAGACCCAAGAAATTTCGAAAGTAATGTTTGTCGATAGGAATTGGCCATTCTTGAACGGCTTGAATCTTAGCGGGGTCAACAGCAACGCCATTTTTGCTTATGTGGTGTTCTAAATAGTTGACCTGTCTCTGGAACAAATGGCATTTTTTAACACTCACTGTTAGATTTTAAATACTTCCTCCAGGTTGGATAAACGTTTCTTAAAGGTCTTGCCCATTATGATGATGTCATCTAAATAAACTAGACAAATTTCCCATGACAATCCCCGGAGGATGTTCTCCATTAGCCGTTCAAACGTAGCAGGAGCATTACAGAGGACAAACGGAAGGACCGTGAATTGCCATTCAATTCAATTCAATTCAATTCAATTCTTTATTGATCCATTTAACAGTAAGTTGTTGGACAAGTCAATAGAATATAATACAATATCTATATTATAAGAATATAATACAATACCTATATTATAAAACAATACTTAATAGTATTAATTTAAAATGATAGTTAAAAAACGTAAAAACACAGAGGACAATATTAAAAAATATATAAAAAGTATTATTGTAACAGTAACAGATAAAAAGTACATAAATTAAATAAGTTGACAGTTTTGGGGTGGTGAGGACAGTTGGCACCTAAGAGTAATAATCAAAGTATTCTTGCAAAGAGTAAGGACATATATTTATTAACTCCTGTTTTATTTGGCATTTGAATCGGTTTAGGTTGGGCGATTCTTTAATATTTTGTGGCAGTTTATTATAGAGGGTGCTTCCCAAAATAGTGGGGGATTTAGCACAAATGCTTAAATGGGTAAATGGCGGGCAAAGATTTGTTTTATTTCTTGTATTATAAGTATGAAAATCGCTATTATGTTTAAGTTGTGATTTGTTTTTATAGATATACAATAAGATTTCCAATACATATATTCCATATAGTGTGAGGATCTTAAATTTTTTAAAATGGGGGCGACAGGATTCTCTGGGAGATATACCTGCAAGGCATCTTATAATCCTCTTTTGAGATATAAAAACCTCATCTACATAGGACGATCCACCCCATACACATATACCATAGAGTAATCTTGAATGAATATCACTATAATATATTTGCGTCAGATGGTGAATCTTTAAAACATTTGAAAGGTTTCTAATTTGATAACATTTTGAGTTCAATATTGCTGCTAAATTCTGGCAATGTGTTTTATAAGAGAGAGTTTCATCAAAAGTAACGCCTAAAAATTTTGTAGAGTTGACTCTGTTTATATCTATACCATTTACATTGATGTCAAAAGATACCTGTTTAGAGTTTTGATACGTGTGAAAATATATATGATTTGTTTTTTCGGTATTAAATAACAATGATTGATTACTAGACCATTGTGAAAATATTTTAAGAGAGTTATCTATTTGAATTTGTAGGATTTCTTCTGAGGAATTAGAGAAGAGAAAAGTTGAGTCGTCAGCATATAAGACTGTAAATGTTTCAGAAAGCAAATCTGGAAGTTCATTTACATATATTGTAAACAATATAGGGGCTAATACGGATCCTTGAGGAACTCCTACATTATTTACTTTTTCTGCTGAAAATGTTTGTTTTCCTGAGTGACTAATTTTAACTAACTGTGACCTATTAATGATATATGAAGCAAACCAATCATTTTGCTTACCCCTGATTCCGTATGAGTTGAGTTTATTTAGTAGAATTTCATGTTGAACACAATCGAAGGCCCTACTAAGGTCACAAAAAATTCCAGTAGGATTCTCACCTCGCTCGATTGACTGAAGTACTTTTTCATAGAACGAAATAACAGCAGTATTAGTAGAATATTTGGCACGAAATCCATGCTGATTTTCAGAAATTATTTGATTTAAGTCCAGGAAATTCATTAATTGTACCAACATCACATATTCAAAAATTTTTGAAAAAGTGGAGACTACTGAGATCGGTCTGTAGTTAGACATATCATGTGGGTCACCCTTTTTAAGTATAGGTGACACTAAAGAGGTTTTTAGTTTTTCCGGGAATTTACCCTCTTCCAGAGAGCTATTAATTATATGAGTTAAAGGTGTTAAAATGTAGGCTGCGATTCTCTTCACTAGTTTACCAGAGAAGTTATCAAAGCCACATGACGATTTATTTTTTATTTTATACTTTATAATCGATAAAACATCCATTTCAGATACTGCCTTCACAAAAAAGCTTTTTAAAGGTGATCTCTTGTTAAAAGATTTAAAATTAGACTTAGGGGTCAAAATTTTATTAATGGTTTTTTGAGGAATAGAGACAAAGAACTCATTGAAAGTATCAGCTATAACTGAAGGATTTTCAATACGTTTATCGTTTTTGTAAATTTGAATATTTTTTATTGTATTACTTTTGCCTTGCAGCTCTTTAATAACATTCCAGGTAGCTTTATTTCTATTAGAAGACTCATTAATTTTATTGTTATAATATTCAGATTTTGTGTTTTGAACAAGTTGTTTATGTTTAGCTTTATCCTGGTAGTACAATGTTTGCAGTTCGGGGAATTTTTTCTTTAAATGATATAAATCTTTTAATTTAGTTGAAGATTGTTTGATTTCATTATTTACCCAGCAGGAGCGATTCACCCTAGCTGAGGTCTTCTCTTTTAGTGGGCAACTAGCATTGAAATAATGAGTGAGAGTGTCATGAAAGTTATTAAACTTTGTGTTAGTGTCATTTTCTAGGTAGACGCTATTCCAAGTTTCTTTAGATAGGTGTGATATCAAATTGTTAATATTAGTTTCTCCCATAGCCCTATATGAATATGAATTTGATTTACATTCATTGTGTATATTAAGTTTTAACAAAAAATTATCGTGATCAGAATTTGTATTAAGGGTTACAATTCCCTCAGTCTCTTCGCAGTTTGTATATATTTGGTCAAGAATATTACTACATGTCTCCGTGATTCGTGTGGGTATAGAATTCTTTGGATCTAGCCCAAAGGATGCTAGTAACTGTTCCAACTTGATATATTGATTTACGTTCATGGATTTATAATTAAAACCTCCTGAGAGGATTATATTATGCCCTGGTTGAAAAAGTTTGGTAAAATTAAGTTAATATTATTTAAAAACAAATCAAATTGCCCACTTGGGGATCTGTAGCAAGATAGAATGATATATACTTCATTTTTAAATACCCACTTTAAACCGCATATTTCTATATCCTTCTCAATGCAGAGATGATCCAGAGATAACGGTTCTGTTATAAGATCCTCCCGGCACCAGATGCCAACACCACCTCGTTGATAAATTGAACGATTAAAGGCGCTAACAAGAGTGTAACCTGGAAAATGAAAAGAATTTACATTATGTATAGATAACCAAGTTTCTGTTAAGCAGACAAAGTTTATGTTAAAATAATCTATATCTGAAATGAGATCATCAATTTTATGTTGAGTAAGTCCTTGAATATTAGACAAAAATATGTCATACTTATTATTTTTTATAGGAGTGTTTTCACAGGTATTTAACCTATCGGCTGTTCCGTTTTCTTGCGAAGCTCTAAAAAACGTTGCAAACGCGTGTTTCTTGGCCATTTTGATGGATCCATGGCAGAAGTAAAGTTTTCTTCAAAGATTTTTACTTTGAAAGAAGAATATAATTCTGGATGCTTCGAATTTAACTGTTCACATGTCATCTCAGGAAAGTGTTGGGACATAATTTGGACTAACTCATCTGCTTTCATACTTGGATCTAATATGTATAGGTGCAGATATGTATTTTTAGGAACCCCTTTTACTTCTTTTCCATTCAGTTTGATGGTGTTATTATTTCCTACAATTATGCGTCGTTTTGTTCTTCGTGGCTGGACTTTGGTCCACTGTTCATTATCACTGTTGGGCTTGGATAAATTAATAATTTCATTACATTTTTGATGTACATTTGCCTCCAGTACAGCAGTTGCTACTTGTTTACTGGAAATTTTAGAATTACTTATATTTATATTTCCGGATACTCTTGAAGAAGTGGCAACATTTAAAAATGAATTGGTATGATTATTTTCTGTTATCGGTTTTTGTCTCGTTTGTCTAGTTGTAGGTTCACTTATCTTTAAAGTTTTTTCCCTGCTATCTGCTTTTTTGACAATATTGCTTATTTGTGACTCACCATTTGTTCCAGAAATGTTTTGAATTAATTTTATTTGGGTATTAAGAAGTTCTATTTTTTCTCGAAGTTCACTTATTATGGTATCTTTTTGTCTTATCACATAAGTAAAAATATTGATATCCACTTTTTTATCAACTGATAGGTTCGTTATTGCACCGAAAAAGTCGTCATCATCGGTATTAACATCATCTTTAGGTGTACAGCATATCACAGCCACATTGTCAACAATTTTTACCTTTTCACAACTTTTAGCACATTTTAGGTGAAATTTATTTTCACAATATATACATTTCAATGCATTAACATCAGTTTTTTTGCATTTAATACAGATATTTTTGGGAGCACTATTTAATACGTCTGAACCGTTGGCTGCCATGTTGCCATAACCCTGATCCACTGGTAAAGGCAGACTTTTCTTTGTCTGCAGGATTCATTTTAACCTACCAGTATCCGCTTTTAAGATCCAAGGTAAAAAACAACGTAGAACCCGCCAAAGCGTTAAGGACATCATCAATCCTTGGCAGAGGATAACTGTTCTTCTTAGTCACATCATTAAGCTTTCGATAGTCGACACAAAACCAAATTGATCCGTTTTTCTTTCTCACTACGGACTACTGGATGGTTTGACTATGCCATTTCTAATCATTTCTTTAAGGGCTCTGTCTGCTTTTTCCTTCTTAACTTGAGGCAGCCATCACACTTATTTATCAAAACTGTTACAGATAGACATAACTCTGCTGGATAACATCTAAACTGATTTATAATAACAATCAACCATTTGAACTCCCCTTAACTGCCCATACAACAAATGAACATTCTAGAAATTGTGAAAAACATGATCTAATCTAGTCACTATATACTAGAGATTTCTAGAATAACCTGGAAACAGTCTTTCAAGTAAAGGTCTTTTCCTTATTCGGTTATACCGTTACAATATAAATGTTTCGTCTGACATTTAAAGTGTCATTTATCAATTTTTTGATTTTTCTTTGAATATGCATTAATTGACAGTTAAACGTTATTTAATGAATTTGTTTACTACGATACCTCATTAACTTTTTAATGATGGATTTTAAGGTCATTAGTTTGCTCTTTAAATGATAGAAGAAGAAGAGGTTCATAGGAATGTGGTGTTGGTAGCAGTGTTGTGTGCAAGGACCCTGTTGTAGGACTTATGTCCTTTTCAGGGAATAAATGGGAAGGTTTGGATGGAGTCGCTGCATCGCTCCCACAAATTTCCTCCTCCAGCAAGTTGGTGTTGCTTGACCTTTTGCTCCGGTGTTTTCTATCTAAAGCTCCTTAAACATGCCTTAACCGTCAAAATTTCTTTTACTGAATATTTGTTAACACTATCAAGGTAACTATAATTAACAAACTAAACAAAAATAATTTTTTCGATTATTTATTTGCACCAGTATTTTTTTTTTACTCAATAGAATGGAGTAGAAATAAATAAAGCGGAAACTGGAACATTATATGCGAAGAAGTGTCTTTCTTGGGCTACTACCCGAAGGGCAAAAGATCGATTGAAGTTGAGATAAAAGCAATTGCTATTGTAATTTATACAAAATGTTCCTACGATCAAAGACAGGTCAATATTTGATTTTAGATAAACCGTAATATCCGTGAAATGTGTTGAAAAGCACCTATATATCAAATTCAAGAATATTTGGATATAAAGAAAATAAATGATTTTTGTCTATCTACACATACATTTTTTATTTAATAAAAGCATGTTTTCTTAGCAACTGCAGCTGTTTGTGTGTACATGACACCAAAAATTTGCATTTAAATTCTATACTCGATTCTCAACCACTGCAAGATTCTTTAATGTTGAGCTAATTGAGTATCTACAAATATAGAATGATAATTAGTTTTGGAAAGATAAATTCTTATAGGAAGTTTTAAATATTACAAGAGCAAATTAAAAAAGCGTTGCATTTGGTATACAAGGGTTTTCTTTTTAGTTTTGCCTATAGCCATAAAGACAAAAAATATATAGGCTTAAAGTACTTTATGTCTTTTCAACATATGTCCCAGCAAGATCAATACATGTTTGCATACGTTCAAACCAATTTGTAAAACAGTTATTCCAATCTTCAGTTGACACCTAAAAATCGCTATTTTAAAGGCATCGATGGCTTCTTCTGTTAACTCAAATCGTAGCCCACGCATTGAATTCTTGATCTTTGGAAGGTGAAGAAGCCCTTGGGGATAAGGTATGGACTATATGGTGGATAGTATAATAATTTGATGTTTTGAAGTTCCAAAAGCTCGATTTTCTTTTGGGCTGTATGAGCACTTGCTTGGTTCTGATGTAGAAAGATTCACCGTTGTGTGGTAGTTTCCCGATAACTTCTGGAAAACAAACGTTTATATACCAATCGGAAGTAACCGTATTTTGATCTTTTAAAGCAATTGTTTTCACATGACCAGATTTTGACACAAAAGTTGTGAACATTTTCTTTGATACGAATTACTTTTGTTCGTTTTTCCTCATCGTGTAAGAACCACACAGAGGATTGGCGTTTATTTTCCGGTTCAAAGGAGTAAATCCAATATTCATTGCTACTAACAATACTATAATAGTATATTAAACAACGCATTTCATATGGCGCTCTGTTATGACAAGAGTCCAGATTTAAAAAACGAATCGTGTAGCGATGAGTTTTTTAAAGGACGAATGTCATAACAGCCATATGAAATAAGTTGTTTATAATACTTTTTATATTTTGCCATTTTATTGCTTTTTTAAATAAATTTAAATTTTGTATTTTATTTTAGTTCTTTTTAAATGAGTTGGTAGCAAACAAACAAACAAAGTTTTCCTTGTTTGCTACTAGGTTACCTTCGTGATGTTTATTTATTTGACGTATCATACTATCCAATGCTACCAACCGCATGCAGGAAAAATTTCCAAAGTTGAGTGCTTTAATGAAACATTATAGTACTCATTTGGGTGTCATAATGAAAAATATTATAAGTGCAAATTATAAAAACATTTTTTGAGCACCCTCTGTTGAACGGCTCCAATGTTTTTCGAATCGCTTTTTGCAGTTTTGTTAGCAAAGGATGAATCCCACGGGAAACCAACTTCGATACACCTAGTTCTTCATGTAGGATCTTTTGGATCGAGGTCTTTAAAATGCCCAAAGATGCCTCTATCTCCCGGTATGTCATTCATAATTAGCTGACGAACCGCATCAATGTTTTGCTGAGTGACTTCTGTTTTGGGTGGAACTAGCCAGGATTCGTCGCTGTGACTGAAGCGACCACGTTGAAATTCGCAAAATCAACGGGAAATAGTTGACTGGTGTGATGCTTTATTTCCAAACAGAGAATTCATTTCAGCGAAACATTGCTCTTGGGATAATCCTCTCCGAAAATTGTAAAAAAAGTGAGAGGTGTCAAGGGAGACCCGGATGGAACGAAGTTTCTTTCGATTAATTAGTGAAGGAATTGTAATTTGTAAACACAACAGAGTGTTTATACATACATAAGCCTTTATTATTGTCTGTGTAAAATCTATACTTACCTAACTCTATCAGCAATACCCGGAACTTGTGCAGAAACACTGTCAGGATACATTATTGTTATTATTTTATTATTTATTATCTACAAAAAACCTGTATAAACTTAACAAAGTCGCGACACTACACTATCAAAGCAAATTAGTAAATCCATTATCACCTGAATATTTTCAACAGTTTGTTTCTTTTAACAAAAGTGTCCATTTATACAATTCTGAGCAATAATAACAACACAACTCTCGTATCACGTGAGCCAACATGAAAACCAAAACTTGTTAGCACGGGTGATACGCAAAGCATACCGTGAGCAACGTGACGTGATAACTGTGTGTCTGAACATATTGAGCTACATATTTTCAAGGTCACGTCAGCTGTGTGTTTCTCCGTCTATAAACAGTTGTCAAAACTAAACTATGCAACAGGTTTGTTTAAAAATGTGACAGCTGTCATTTGAACGTTTCTACGAAAATTAGCTCTATCTAACATCAAATCTAGGTTCTTTTCCGTCTATCCTCGAACAGCCATTATACTTCAATAAGAAAATAAAAAATATTTTCTATTTCACTACGTTTGAAAGATTAAAAAACTAGACAGATTATTGTAAATTTTATTCTTATTAGGGTTTGTTTATAATCAATATAGAATCTGTTCTTTTTAACGCTCTTCTACCCAAACTTTAGGTCCATCCTTTAAACGTGACACTAAATGACACACCAGTTCAAGTTCTTCAATAGATTTATACTTCGTAAATAGTTTTACTTTTCTTAAAATAGTCGCTATTAAAGTTTTCATGTTCATCATACCATATTGTGAACCTATAAAAAATTTTACATTACAATTTTATATTTTACTACCAGGTGGATAGATTGCATGCTAAAGGTCGGGTGACATATTTAACGTAGCTAGGAGATACATTATTACCACAGGTAACCAGAGGACGCCCTCAAGGGGGAGTTTTAGGACCCTTTTTGTGGAATCTGGTCATTGGCGAGCTAATAGTAAGACTTAAGAATGAAAGACACCATGCAGTGGGTGATGCGGATGACGTGGTTATCATAGCTCTCGCAAATTTAATAGTACAACCAGAGAAAAAATGCAACATGCTCTGAATGTAGTCACGAAATGGACTTTGACTGTAGGGCTTGACATAAGCCCTCTAACGTCTAACGTTCTAACAGGCGCAGGTCATCCAAGTCTTAATGGTACCAATATACAAGTGATTGAAGAAGTTAAGTACCTCGGGTGATATAAGACTCAAAACATACTTGGAACTACCATCTTAAATACATAACCAATATGGCCATAATAATGGACAAACGCACTTACTGCAAAAGGTGGGGTTAAAAACTAAACATGTTTTATTAAATTTATTAGATGGTACTTAAACCAACAGTCACATATGGTAACCAAAGATTCAAAAAAAGGAACCATTAAGCTAGATAAGGCCCAAAGAGTTGCTTTCCTTGGCATAACTGGAGCTCTGAAACACCAGCAATGAAAGTCCTGTTGTACCTCCAGAGCCCAGAGCCAAATGAAATCCTAGATTCGTAGACAACACAATCAACACTGGAAACACATCTTTGGCACACCAGAATGTGTATTGAACAGATGAGTCCTAAACGAATTGAAACACTGCGCTAAAATCAGCAGGATTCAGCTACGAGCCATAATAGGATTCCTTACAGGCCAGTTGTCAAATTATGGGACTGTTTAATAGAGACCCAACCTGTATATTATGAGGCAGGGAACCTCAAGCAGATAAACACATGTAATGCGCTGAATCGCAGAAGAACGTCAATTTTTTAGATATATAGTGCCTCTACACCCATTCTTAGACCTGTGCAAACAAGGGGGTGCCAAGATTCTTGAGTAGGTGACAAAAACCAAAGGAATAAGCAGTATAAGTCTAAGTATGCTGCAGTAAGACTGGTTAGTATATGACAGATGTCTTTTATCCTACAAAAAGGGATACTACAAAGGAATAGAATTCTGTCTGATAGTTGAAGTGTCAAATTCTGTCCTTACAAGCCAAGCACTTGTTAAAGGGTGCCTGCAAACCATGGAAATGGTTAATGGAGACACAACCTGTAGATTATAATGGAGGGAACTTTAAACAGGTAAACACTGAATCGCAGAAAAATATCAATTTTTGAAGACATTAAAGTGCCTTTATACCCATCCTTAGACCTGTGCAAACTATTAGAGGGTACCAAGATTCTGGAGTGGGTGACATAAACCAAGGAAAGAAGCAGCATATGCTTAACTAGGCTGCAGTAAAACTGGTCTTTATATGTCAGATGTCTTTCATCCTAGAAAAAGGGATACTACAGAGGTATTTGGTCTGATAGTTAGAATGTCAGTTATCAAATTTTTGTCATAAGAAGTGACCCATTATTCAATACTTCAACGACTCCAGCTTTAAAATATTTATCGGTGACAACTTTTAATTATACACGAGGAATAGCATTTCTATACCCAAACCATTTTTGAGCTTCATATGAGGAACCTTTCCAATTTTTTTCGACACAAATTGACGCGAACCGCTTTTTTGCTCATCTGTGAGCAAATGAAGGAGCCAGCCGAAAACCAGCTTCGTAACACCCAGTTCTTCATGTAGGATCTTCTGGATCGAGGTCTTTAAAATTCCCAAAGATGCCTTTACTTCCCGGTATGTTACACGATGGTCATCATTAATTAGCTGACGATCCGCATCATTGTTTTGCTGTTTTGGGTAGACCTAGCCTGGATTCGTCGCTACCACATTAAAATTTGCAATACTAGCGGGAAATAGTTGACTGGTGTGGTGCTTCATTCATATTGCTTGAAACTGTTTGTGGCTAAGATCCATTTTTCAAAAATTCACAGTATCTGCAAAACTTATTGTATCGCAATGAAATTCTGGATTTATGTCAACAAAAGATTGAGGTTAGATTTTTGTCTGAAAGTTCTACAAACGGTGCCTTCTATGCAGCTATATGCAAAATTAAAAGACAACCCTGTTACAGTAAAGTAAACAAAAACTTAAAATGTCAAACTTAATCCATAAAGACAAACAAGTTGAGAATTCTATTGCAGTAGTAGAAAAAATCTATTATACTTAATTTCTTACCAAGGCAATTCCTTGGACCATAGGAAAATGGTATATAGCTACAAGGATGTCTTTTGGCCACATTTTCAGGTAAAAATCTATCCGGATCAAATTTCAATGGATCCGGCCAATATTTTGGATCCCTGTGGATATATACAATTGGGAACACCGCAGAAGATCCTGCTGGAAATACCATTTCACCTACCAAAATACTATAGTTACATATCATGGAAACTCTGTATTATGAGAATTGATGTAATGAATCCATAAACTGCAAATTAAAGTCACCATATTAAAAAAAACATTACATGCGATATTTTCCATACTATTGCACGCATATGACCGTGTTATTCGATTTAATTTAAGGGTAGTACCAGAGCTGCCAAGACGACCTTAGTAGCGCTTAACCAAATTATTGATCACGCCAGAAATAGTAACAAAATCTCATAAAATGGTATTGCATGGCCGTAACACCACAGCATAGACTTTAAGTTGTAGATTGTGACAAAGACGTAAAAGGGAAAGCAAAGAAAAAGAGAAGGAACAAGAGGAAAGTAAAGTGGTGGATGTTGAGGGTAAGTTTAAGGAAACAAGTGATACGAGAGATTGGTATGAGGATAATGTGGAGGAATGCCGGACTAGCAATAGTAATGTTGTGAAAAACATAGCAGAAGAAGTGTTGGGTAAAGATGCCCCAGAAGGTAAGGAGAGGTGTTGGTTGAATGAGGAAGTACAGAAAGTAGTAAAAGCGAAAAAGGTGGCAAAGAAGAAGTGGGAAGCATCAGGAAGTGCAAGCAATCAAAGACGAATGCAAAGAGAGCAGTTGCAAAAGCAAAACTCTTTTTTATCAATTGCGACAACTTCTCTTTATGATGAAATTAGCAGAATTACACCTATGCAGAGGTTCTCAACAAGAAGAGGAACCAGCAGAGCGTATACTGTATGGCAGAGCTCTGCTTTTTCTGATATAAGAAGATCCGTGTTGGGCTAGTATTGTATTACATCAACCAATGCAAATTAACGACGAGGTGTCAAAGAATTTTCGCAATATAATTATTATACCTGCATCAACATCTTTTTCAAATTCTCGCCCTATGAATGGACCTACTGGAAACAGTCTTAAAGTTTCCTTAATTACTCTTTCTGTGTATTTCATGTGTGGTAAGTCCGATGGTAATACACGTCTATCTGGACCCATAATGTCTAAAATTTCGTCCAAAACTTTTTGCTACAACAAAAATGAATTCGTTTGATTTAGGTTGCGTTAGGTTTAAGTTATTTAACTAACCTGTATATCTGGAAACAATGCCAGTACCGTAAACAAAAAACATAGAGTTGAAGCAGTTGTATCCATGCCCTACATAACACACATAAATCGATAATAGCCCAATAAGATATTTTCCGTAACACATTATACAATATTAGAATATAAACTCAATCTATTTGAATGACTTTTTTTGAAATAACTATAATAAATAAAAGGTTATATTTGATTTACCGCAATAATAAAAACGATCAATTCATCTTCAAGTTGTTTTTGTGTAAAATTTGTGTGTTCTATGATAAGGTCCAGAAATGCGAGTTCACCGTTTTTCAATTTATTTGATGCTGCAATAGAGACATTAAAGAATTTGTAAATTTTAAAGAAATAAACGCTTATAAATATGCTTTAATATACGCAATATAACAGCGTTGTCTTTTTAGTTTTAGTTTTTATATAATTTTCTTTAATTGATAAAAGTTACCTTCTTTTATTTGAGCTTCTGAATTTCTTCTAGTCGCGATTTTCTCATATGATTCAAGTTTTTTTTGCACAACCTAAAATTCACATGTAAAAATATTTTGTCAATATTAAAACCATGTTTGGTTACCTCTTCAACAAGAGCTTTAAATTTTTTTACACGTCTAGCCCATTCTCTACCAATGGGATATAGAGGCCAAGTAAACGTCAAATGGTGCCAAATAGTAAAAATCCTTATACTAGCTATGTTCGATAATCTAAAACCATTTAAGACAATATATTTTAAAGTAAAATATTATTAAAAATATATTATTAATTTTTATTAAAATAACAAAACTCAACAAATAAATTGGCATATTAGTCCAGTCAAGGAATGAGGTGTAGAGTGCGTGAGCAGGTAACTAAACGATTCCTTCAGAAACTTGTTTAGGGGGCTTAGGTTGTTAACATACCAAAGGTCCTGACTCCTAGGTGATGAGCGGAGGGGGGGGGAGGAGGGGGGGTAAAGGTACGAATTTTGGGTTTTTCGCTTATATCTCGAAAACGGTCCATCGGAGAGAAATATTTTTACATAATAAAATGGAGTTCTTAAAATTATCTAAAACTTTTATATTATATGTTTTTTTCTAATTCCTAACCGTTTTCGAGCTATACCATCGGAAAAAGTTGAAATTTACAAAAAAAAACAATTTACGTCAAAATATTCATAAACATTGCATCATATTGTCTAAACCTATTCATAAACGAAAAGTATGAATAGGTAAGAAGTTGTGGATTTTTAAATTCCCTTTTAGAATATATATACATATGCTGATTAATGTCCAACCCGCCTAAAGTTACAGCTATTTTAAAACTTGTATAGCATTTTGCAATTTTCAGAAAATTAGTTTGTATATCATATTCTTAACCCACAACCTTTGTCCGTTCATCTAATAACGTATATGGCCACTTATAAGCAAGTAATTAAATAAAGTAGAAAAAATAATGATGATGACAAATTTCACACTTTATTCTACAGATAGTTTCGTTACACCAATACAATAACAATTGTAAACCCCATTGTTCTCAATATATTCCTAATGTTTTACTCTCAACTTTAAAAGTAATCAAATTTTCATCCTCTTTGAACTTGAAGGCCCAGGCAATGATTGTTCTTCCATGGCATCTTCTTCCTCAGTAGCGGGTGGCTCTTGCTGAATGGGCTCTACATCGTCTTCATCGTCCTCATCGTCAACAGGCACACTGTTCAGGCATTTCCCTTGACAGTGGAGGCACGCTGCAGAACAGGTGAGCATCGCTCTTCGGCAGCTACATTTTCCAGTTACACAATCCTTGGTGCAGCGGCAAAATATAGTTTTCAGAAGAATCTCTGGTGCTGGTAGATTTTCCATTGTAATTGCCACCAGGGTGTCTCCTACACGTTTTCACCCCCAATCTTGAGGGGGCAGCTCATTACCGAGCCACTGCTGCACTTGGTGGTAGGTTCGCCGAGAGTGCTGTTTAGCTGCATTCTCTGTTGGAGGTAGGGAGCTGATTTCAGGCTTCATATTTGCCACTGACCTCGTAAACGATTGGAAGCGAAACTGGTTAAGGGAGGTTTGTTTTTTTGGCGCCTTATACCACTTCAGAAAGCACATCTCCATAGCATTTTCAACCTGGTCGTAAGTAGAGGAGGGGTTAGAAAATGTCATTGCTGCTTGCTGGATGATTTCTGACTCCAAGTACAATTTAAAGAAGCCCACCTTGCTTCTCCTGAAAGTAGCAGAAGTTGTGTCGCATCCGGTAAATGAATGAAGGAACAGGATGTGTTCAAATCTACGGTGCTGCATCTCTTGGGTGGACAGTACTATTGTTTTGGTTTTCCCTCGTCCGGGTTTCAGCATAAAGATATCTCGGGGCGCAGGAGTGGAAGCAATCAACAGGACAGCAAGGTCTACATCCTCACCAACGACAGCCACAGAGTTGTGAGTGGATTGTTCAACAGCAGTCTTCACGATTAGGATGTCAGCGTCATCGGTAGCCTGAAGAGTATGTATCCCTTTCTCCTGCAGCTTTATCTCCAGTAAGGAGATGAAGTTAGTTTTGTTGGTAGGATTTGATAAAAAGTCTTCCTGTTTAACAGGTATTTGTGTGCCCCATGTCAAATTGATGTCGGCTGACCTTTTTAGACTGTAACGACGCATTTGTTCTTGTGATTTAGTGATATTGGCTGTGTTTGCGTACCCATCAAACACCACAGTGCGAGTAGTCCCAGGATAATGGTGGTCGACGTAGGTGATATAACTATTACAAATAGTCACAACCGATGCATCTTTTGGCCAAATAACTCTGTGCAGTAGAAATCCTCCATCGACTACAATGTTCATTTGAGGCAGAAGAATATCTTTCTTGGTTGGCTCAAACAAGTTGAACAGCACTGATTTGTTTGTCTTTCTCATGCCACTTTCGTTGAACAGTGCTAAGGGAAATGGGGCCAACTCATACTCAAAATATGTCATCAAATCCTCATCTGATCGTTTGCTTATACATATCCGCTGAAAGAGCAATGTTGGGTCAACTGCTACCCTTTCATCGTGAACTTTTATCGATGAGCTGACAGAAGATATTGGCAATGCCCGATCCTTGCGCGATAACTTTACGTCTGCAAATGTCAAGTCAACTATTGAATTCATAGCCCTTTTACCAACTCGAACAGCATCATAGCATGTTATCGTGGCATCTCCGACAACTCTACTCGAAATTGACATGATTTGAGAGGTTTCTGGGAAGGGAGGATGAGAATCAAACCACTGATTGAGTTTGACAATGTCTTCTGCATCTTTACTCTTGCGAGCCTGTCCAATGTCCTTGTGTTGTTCACTTGAAGTGAATGTGACTCCAGAAAACTCTTCAAGCGAAGTGCATATCTCATGAGTTGCACTCATACCAACTAACCATTTGCTGAGTACGTTGTGTGAAACACCTCTGCCTCCAGTTATGCCTCCTCGGCTTTTGAATGATCGCATTAACGTGGTTTCAATTGTCATATCTGACCATACGGCTGACCAAAAGCGATCAGAGCGTCGCATAGTAAAACTTGTGGTATTCTTCAGGAGTCATTTTTGATGGTAGATTTTCCATATCTTGAATATACAACTGGCAGGACTTTGCGTAGGGAAAGTGTCCAGATGCATGAAAGTACGGTATCATTTTTTTGACACAGTTCAGGTGTGAATCCCAATTACCAGATCTTTCTGCATGTATATATTCCTTGACTAGATTTACCATGTTGAAGTACTGGATCCATAGCTGAGCTGTTGGTCCATTGTTTTTAAGCTGTTCCAATTTATCACCAAATTTCTCAGCCAACTTTTTGATGATTGGATTTTCATTTAAGGCATTCAGTGCAGGTGGCTCATCAAGGAAACCTGACAAAATGTCTGTTACAGTAGACTTCTCTTCTTCTGTCGGTATAATTTGGTCCAGTATTTTGTTGGACAATGCCGTCGTTGCAAGCAAATGTCCTCTTACTGCTCTAGCGAATGCGTGACCCTGGAGCATTTTGTCAACAGATAGAGGAGCGTGGGTACCTAGTGCATAACAGTTCCTTTAGGCCACTTCCAGCCATGAAGTAGCCTATGATGCCTAAAAAGGACATCAGTAAGTGAAATCCACCAAGGCGCACTATACAGTTCGTTATCTGAGAGTCAAGAGGTGCAGCAGCAATGATTTCTCGCGCCTTCCAGTATAGTGACTGGTCAAAGGTGATGATTACTCTTAGTTGGTTACTTTCATTGTCTTTCTGGGTAAGCTGGATCAACTCGCAAGCATATTGCAAAGCCGTATAGACCGTGTCATAGTTTGTTGGAGGCGCATTGATTAAGGGGAGGATTATAACTTTAGTTTTTTCACTGAAATCCCCTGTTGTTATGGTTGCCATGTACCCTTTCTATTCTGGCAGCGGGATGTTTAGTTTTTTTGCAACAAACCAGAGAACATCTAATGGTTGAGGGTGAACCACTTCTTCGGGTACGTTAATGCGTTTGACCACTACACTTTCCAGGCTAGCGCTCTTCTGGAATGTTTTCAGCGGAATTATGCCAAGTTTGCCAACATCATGTGATAAGGGCATGTTCTTCAATCTTGGTATGTCTGCACCTTTTTCAAGGGAATTCGAGGGAGTAATGCACCTGATTCCACCCATAGCATGAAGAGTGTTAAGCCCATCTATAGTAAATACGTTGAAATCAAAATTGTCGAAAACAAATTGATTGAAAGCATCTTTCTTTACAATAAAACCAGGTTTCGCACTGTCTATTGCTGACATTTCTAACTTTTGTGCTTCGTGATACGATACACAGAAGCCCAAATTTGCAAGAAGATCAATTAAATGCCTTGAAGCATACTTTCTGTATATGAGCAATGATAGGCTGCACAATAGAGGTGATACGAAGGTTCTAGGTCTGACAATCCCAATTATGGCATTTCCCAATGCAGACATTTTCTCTTTGTTTCTTCTATTCTCTTTGTCTTTGCCAATAAAAGACCCTCAAGGAAAAAAGTAAGGGATTGAGGCATTGTACCTGGATTCTTCAAAAAATCGTCGCTGGGAGGGTATGTGTCTGTGCTGTACACTTGACTCTGAATATCTTGCCGTAAAATTTCCACAGCTTCAGCAACAATTCTCAACCTCTCTTCTTCATTTTTAGCCCTGTTTCCATACCACGCTTCATTGAGAATTTTGTTCCCACTGTCTCTAAAACATACCACTGGCACACTAAATCTGTTGACACCTGGAGTGATCAGTATCCGATCTCCATATTTCTTCTCCAATTCAGCCTTGATTGCCCGCCATTGGGGTTTAGTCTCTGATATGATACCCAGTATTTCATATTTGGAGAACTGAAAATCACTGCCTCCATCGAAGTAGCTGAAAATCTCCTCCATAGCCTTTGTAACATGGTTGTCTCTGGGGATCTCTGTTTTTGGAGTTTGTAAACTCGTGGGCTTCAAAAAATTAATGTAGCAGTCTTTGTGGTATACTGCTTCCTCAGCAACAAGATCGTTAATCGAGGAAAGGCGGTGAAGAGCTTTATCGCCCAAGGTATCCTTCCTCATAGAACACACCTTCCTGATTCGATTTTGAGTAGTTAAAGTCTCAACTAAATGCACAATTTTCCTTTTCGCCAAAGGCTTTTTTGTTTCTTCTTTTGCGCAAAGCCCACAGAACAAACAATTACTCTTAAAATTGAATTTAGGAACTGAAGACCGGAGTTTAGACCGCCCTGTTTCTTCCTTGGATGTGGATGCCTCCCTAACATATTTTTTTATCGTGTCAGTCCGGGTGTAATTTTTACGACAGCTTGTGTGAATTAAAAGGGAAGACAAATCACGGAAACTTTCATGCTTGTTGTCTTTCCGTTCCTTACTTGCTTTAACAAGGCCCAGTATACCCTTTTCTTTGACTTCAGAGACATCTTCACTTCCTCTTAAAACGTCCTTGAGGCACACCGGACACTCAGTAGTACTCATTGCAGTTTCAGGCACACAGGACACTTAGTAGTACTCATATATCATGGTTTGTTGTAGGTTTTAAAAACCTGTTTCCTCTAAATGTATGTTTAATATTAAATTTCTTGATCCCAGGCACATTTGACACACACTAAACTAAACTAACTTAGGATATAATCATAACTAAGGATAAAACATAGCACAAAACTGAAAACTTGAACTTGTTTACACTTCAAAATGTTTGTAAACAAAACTAACCTTTATAAAGTAAGGGTAACAAGAACCAGCTGACAGTCCATTAACAGAAGACAAGGAAATCAGTGTTACCAACCTAAAGGTTATAAGCATTAAAACTATTATTACTATATGAGATGTTTGTCATTCGGACAAGCAAACTAGTGAAAGTTGGCCCTCACAGCAGCGTAAAACCATGGAAACTAATTTTCATTTGATTTGTTACCACGCAATAAAGTGACATAACATTATAAAAGTATATTTTTTTTTTAAATCAGTATAAAACAAAGAATATTTTGGTCCAGTAAAAAAAAATTATTATTGAACTTGTTTTTATTGAAAAATTACTTAGTTTTAATTTTTTATATAACGCTTAGGACCGATACGGATAATTGGCGATTCGGTTAATCGGCGTTCTATTGCATACCGCTCTTTTAATGTTGTTTTCAAGTATTAAATTTAATTGACTAACAAATTGCTGATATTGTTATCTGTAATTTAAAAAAAATACACAAACAAAGGTTGTGGGTTAAGAATATGATATACAAACTAATTTTCTGAAAATTGCAAAATGCTATACAAGTTTTAAAATAGCTGTAACTTTAGGCGGGTTGGACATTAATCAGCATATGTATATATATTCTAAAAGGGAATTTAAAAATCTACAACTTCTTTCCTATTCATACTTTTCGTTTATGAATAGGTTTAGACAATATGATGCAATGTTTATGAATATTTTGACGTAAATTGTTTTTTTTTGTAAATTTCAACTTTTTCCGAGGGTATAGCTCGAAAACGGTTAGGAATTAGAAAAAAACATAAAATATAAAAGTTTTAGATATTTTTAAGAACTCCATTTTATTATGTAAAAATATTTCTCTCCGATGCACCGTTTTCGAGATATAAGCGAAAAACCCAAAATTCGTACTTTTACCCCCCCCCCTCCTCCACCCCGCTCATCACCTAGGAGTCAGGACTTTTGGTATGTTAACAACCTAAGCCCCCTGAACAAGTTTCTGAAGGAATCGCTTAGTTACCTGCTCACGCACTCTACACCTCATTTTGGGTCATTTATTGACTGGACTATATTGATAATATTTTTAATATTCAGGTTAGTATGTTTTTGTAAGGTTGGTTTATACAAAGTTGCCAATAAAGGCTTTTTGGAGTTATTGAGGTCAGTGAACACTAATATCAAGTTGATGAGAGCCTACGGAATACCTGACGAGCGAGGGGTGGTGGGGGAATGTAGTGAACAGATCTTGACTAGCTGACCATTACTACGCTTCCGGATCGCACTTTTCTGTCGTAATCAAAAATTTCGACTGGCCAACATGTTCATCGTCTTTTAGCGACCCACGACCCTCTTTGAACCGTGTAAACTACTCGTGGACTCGGCTAGGACATAAACAGAGATCATCATAAACTTGTTTCAATAATCGATGCGTTTTGGCTAAATGCTTTACCAAATTTAAAAGAGAACTTAGTATTGTCTCTTTGCTTAATGCTCATTTTTCGACCCATGTTAAAAAGGTATTATCATTTTGGTTCCATTGTAATGAAATTTTGACACAACATCAATGAATGAGGTACTTATCAAATGATAGCCTTAATAACAGATGACACTACTAGTATTGGAGATTTCCTAACTTTTAGTTTGTGACAGACTTCGTATATAAAGACATTGTGCAGTATATTGAGTATCATCAACTTTGCACCCGTATGAAGCCAGGTGGGCCGCTATTGTGACATCAAAAATATATTTTTTTAATTAATACCTAAAGATTGTTTTACCGCGTTTAAATTGTAGGGTACAGTTACGGAATAAATTATTTTCATATGTTACCTATGCAGATTTTCTTCAAAATCATTATGTCCCACTTGACGATTCAATTCTATACCCATAGCGGATTCTAAAATATAAATTCAGATATTATTTTTAATACATGAATTATGCTAAAGTCCAGTATAATATATTAGGTAACCAAATAAGTTTGGGATATTTTTGAATGGATATTGTTTATGTTAGCATTGTTTCTTACCAGCTGTCACTTAAGTATGAATCCTTTTTTTTTCATACCCATAAAAAGTTGCTGCAAAATTGTTACATTCCTAGTTTTAATAATTGAAAATGATGTTACTGTATGAGTACAAACTTGAGACAAAAGCTGTAGCGACGGCGCAAAAATTATGTACCGCACTTGTGTGCATCGAACAGCACACAAGTGGTTCAAAAAAAATTCTTCGGGAGATCTCAGTTTGACCAATGAACCGCGCTTAGGGTGACCTACGAAAGTGCCAATTCCTCCCTCCTTGGCACCCTTCCCATCTCACATATATTCACACAAACTACAAAAATACTACACCAATTCCTCTTCGGTTACAGGAACTCCAACGGAGGTATGCCACCAGGACCCTGCAGGGCCCCAACACCCGTGCTCAGGATACTCTTCGAACCCCTTGAAACTTCCGCTTCCCCAGCTGAGGCTACTCCAAGCTGCAGGACAGCTACTTCCAGAGGAGCTCCAGGACCATCTAGAAGAGGCCCCACTAGCTCTAAGATAATTAAAATACTCTAAATATATATTATAAATAATAAAATAAATACATTAGGAACTAATTGTACAGAAAGTAGACCGAGGTTTTCTGTGGTTTCCCTCGACCCAAGTTCGACCTGTCTCAGTCTAGAAATAGGCTGTTTCAGGAAGAACTTGCTAAATGGTCTTTCTTAAAGAGGATAAAGTTGTCACGGACAACTCCTATAATAAAAAGCAGAAAACAGTAAACTGTAGCACTACCCTGAAAAGGACACTAAGTCCTATTATAGCAGGGTTTAGGGAAATAAAATATATTACTTATTTAATTCTAAGAAATAATTTGTAAGCTAAACAATAAAACATTTTTAAATTTGAATTTTATTTCAGTGTGAGTCCTGAAACTATTATTTTGCATCTTTATCAGCTAAGAAGACGAGGAATTTATGCAAATTAATTGACAATTGATAATACATTAAGTCGTCTCAACATTTGTTTAGCAAACAGTTCACACGATAAAGAACTATTGTTTAATCAATTATTAATCTGAAGCGAAAAATTGATATTTTATTCAAATTCTAAGCGTTCGTATCATTGGTTATCGCCTACTGATTTCGTAACACACATGCCCAAAGCTTTTTTGCAACCAAACAAGGTTTTGTTGTGTATTTGGTGAACAACAACTGGAATTGTACATTATCAGTGTTTGGAACGAAGTCAAATTATCACTGCTAACTTATATTGTGAGCAGCTTCAATACAAGGAGCACTCATCCAAAAACCGCCTTCATTGATCAATCGAAAGAAAGTGATATTCTTGATATTTGTGATAACCTTAAGCCTCATATTACACCGAGAAAAAATTTCTGAACTCGACTGGAAAACAATACTGCACTTGCCATGTTCTCCCAACATTGCACCAAGTCATTATTATCTTTTTTAGTCTCTTGACAACTGTATGAGGTACAGATAGTTCACAACTCGAGATGGTGTAATAAATGCAGTTCACCCAGGTTTTGACTCTAAATCCAGGGAGTTCTGCATACAAAAATTGGTTCCACGTTGGCAAAAAGAACAAAATGGAATAACAGATTTTAAAGCTATAACACTAAAATCTTCTGACAATGATGATGACGATAAAGAGAAAGAAGAGCAGTACGACCACAAATATCAAGATCCCAAACCAACATATCTAGAAAATATAGGTACACATTTTACCACTTTGGAAATATCTCTCGCGCAAACTATTCAGTTTAGAAAAAAAAAAATTTCACTCTAAGGGTAAGTACTTCGACGAATAAATAGTATTGTATTGTTTTTCAATAAAAAATTACAATTTCCAACCAAAAACCATACAAATTTATTTGGTTACCGGATATTTCGTATAATTCACAGATCAACATTTGATCTAAGAAATATCACAGGACCCCATATGTGTATCCTAAAGTTTTTGGAGTCGCTCATTTCAAATCCGGGGTCGTTTGACCTCTATCACATTAGACAAGGTCCTTTCAAGGTCATTTTTAAAATAACACTACCTTGACCTTTGAAAAAGCCATGAAATACGTCACAGACAAAGACAGACAGAGATACAAATAGACACTTAGATTGAGAAATATATTCTCATTAAATAACACAAAAACATTGCAGACATGTACAGATACAGACAGACACAGACACATATTCAGATACACACGGACCGACACAGATACAGAAATACACAGACACAGACACACCTACGGACCGACACTGATACAGACAGACAAAGACACATACTTAGACACACACAGACCGACACAGACACTCACTCAGATTCACACGGACCGATATTGATACAGAAATATACAGAAACAGACTCAGATGCACATGAACAGACACAGACTCATACACACACAGACCAAACAGATACGGACAGACTCAGACACAGGCTCAGACACAGGTTCAGACACACATGAACCCACACAGATACAGACAGACACAGACTCAGATAAAGATACAGATACAGACAGACACAGACACAAATACGTACAACGTACAGAAACATAAATAATAATAATAATAATAATAATAATAATAATAATAATAATAATAATAATAATAATAATAATAATAATGTTTATTTAAAAGAGTAAATACAATAATAATACACTATTAAAAATAAATAAATAAACATAGGAAAAAATCCGCCGAGGTATTGTATACCTGTGTGCGACATTTTTTTTTATATTTTATATAGTTCTGCTTTTGTATATCTGTGAGTGTATAGTTGATTCAAATAGAAGTGTCATCAAGTGGGCTGGGTACGTGTGAGATCATCTATAACTTTATTACTAGATTCAATGGAAACAGAACTTTAGTTAGGGAATTATATGTCATCGCGATGTGTCAAAATGTTTATAGTTATATTGAGCATATGATCACAAGCTGGCTAATATTGCGATTCAAATTTCACTAAACGTGGGTACTGCCACTACAAATTTGAATTTTCCAGAGACTACTTGATGACACTTCTATTTGAATCAACTATACATTAAATTTCTATAATAAATACGATACAAGACATTACATTTATACATTATACATTAACATTTTTTACGTGTAGATTACAAATATTTTATAAATTAACTTTACAAGTAGAAAAAATATGGATTGATTGGGTATGTAATAGCAAGGTCGGGGCCTTTTTAGGCTTCTTATATAATAATAATTGGGAGAATTCTTTTTTATTATTATTATTATTATTTTAAGTGTGTCATACGTCTATTTTAAGTTTCTAGGACAATTTTGGTAATGGTCACAATTGAAAATAATTCGTTTCTGAATATACAATTACCTAATACTGATTTTTCGATTAACTAATCTATATATATATATATATATATAAAAGGATGTGTTTTTATGTACGAAATCGATGAACTCAAAAACTCTTGGACCGATTATTATGAAAATTGGTATGTATATGTATTTTTTCACGGAGAAGGTTTATATCATCTGCTGATTGATGCCACTCGCCACCAGGTGGCGCTGCAAAGTTGCAACTTCTGCCCCGTTCAACCGATTGTCATGAAAATTGGTAAGTATATGTATTTTTTCACGAAGAAAACGAATATGCTATGCACATTGATGTAACTCGCCACCAGGCGGCGCTGCAGAGTAGCAACTTCTGCCCCGTTCAACCGATTGTCATGAAAATTGGTATGTATATGTACTTTTTCACGGAAAAAACGAATATGCTATGCACATTGATGCTACTCGCCACCAGGTGGCGCTGCAGTGTAGCAACTTCTGCGCCGTTCAACCAATTGTCATGAAAATTGGTATGTATATGTATTTTTTCACGGAGAAAACGAATATGCTATGCACAATGATGCCACTCGCCACCAGGTGGCGCTGCAGAGTAGCAACTTCTGCCCCGTTCAACCAATTGTCATGAAAATTGGTATGTATATGTATTGTTTTACAGAGAAAACGAATATGCTATGCACATTGATGCCACTCGCCACCAGGCGGCGCTGTAAAGTATCGACCGCTGCCCCGTTCAACGGATTGTCATGAAAATTGGTATGTATATGTATTTTTTCACGGAGAAAACGAATATGCTATGCACATTGATGTAACTTGCCACTAGGCGGCGCTGCAACGTATCGCCTAAAAATGAACTATTCAAAAAGCAAATCAACTAACTTCACTTCTATTATCTGTCAATAAGCTTAAAATAATCACACAAATAATAAATAATATAAATAATTTATAGAAATATATAATATATCTAATCGATAATTTACAAAACCGTAGAAATTTGGAAAAATGGCAAAAAAACATCAGTAGGCGGTACGAAGTTCGCCGGGTCACTTAGTCTATATATATAAAAAAGGATGTTTGTATGTATAAAATTGATGAACTCAAAAAATACTGGACCGATTATTATGAAAATTGGTATGTATATGTATTTTACCACGGAGAAGGTTTGCATGATATGCTTATTGATGCCACTCGCTACCAGGTGGCGCTGGAGAGTAGCAACTTCTGCCCCGTTCAACCGATTGTCATGAAAATTGGTATGTATATGTATTTTTTCACGGAGAAGGTTTGTATGCTCATTGATGCCACTCGTTACCAGGTGGCGCTGCAGAGGAGCAACTTCTGCCTGTTCAACCGATTGTCATGAAAATCAGTATGATGCTGTATTTTTAATGGTTAATATGAATATGATATTCGTATTAATGGAAGTTACCACCAGATGGCGATTCCATGTATCAAATTCAATACTGATTCATAGATATCTATACGATTTCATATAAATATGAGTTCGCAAATATATTTTTGGTGCAATAAGTAAAACAAAACTATAAACTTTCTTTCCTTCTCTATCTCTTTTATTTTTTTTAAATTTATTTTAGTTGCTGGCGTAGCAACGCGCGCCGGGTACAGCTAGTCATATATAAATATAAAACTTTTTAACTTATTTTAAGTATTTTAGATCTATTAAGTTGTTGAATATACACCTACCACTCTGTTCAATCCATTTCTTTATTTTGTTTTTGTAAAACCTTAATTTAGTTATTTGTTTAATTTCATTCGGTAACAAATTATATAATCTTGGTGCAAAGTAGATTGAGCATCGCTGGCCGATAGTTTTCTGGCTCATTGTTAAGTAGGTGTATTGTTTTCTACTAGGGTATTTATGTTGGGGATAATCAACAGATATTCTGCCTTTAAAGATATTCACAAGAACGTTTTGACAGTATAATTGTCTTATATCGAATAATTTACTTTCCTCAAATAGTGTTTCGGTGGGATCATTCTTGGTTTTCTATATATAAGTTTTATTATCCATTTTTGTAATGTGTTCAAATTTTTTAAATAGCATTTAGCAACACCACCCCATCCAAGAATTCCATATGTAAGGTGCGATTTTACTAAAGAATTGTATAGTATAATTAATTGGTTATGTTGTAAAAAATCTCGTAAATATCTAAACGTATATAATAGTCCCCTAATTTTGTTTACAATATTTCTAATTTGTAAATTCTATTTGAGATGTCGATCTATAATAATTCCTAAATATCGAATTGAGGATGATTCTGGGATTTTTATGGAGTCATCTATATTAATTTCGCCAACATTTGGTAAATTATTCGAGTAAGAACTAAAAGGTAGATACTTTGTTTTTTCTATATTTAATGTAAGTTTGTTAAATTGAAACCATTGTATAAATATTTTTAAATCTTCTTCAATTTCTGCCTTTAAAGTTTCCCAGGTCGAAGATGTGTACGTGATTACAGTATCTTCGGCGAAGCTAATGATGTTACCTTTTGTGTTCAGTGAAATTATCCTATTCATATAAAGAATAAAAAGAAGAGGTCCAAAAACAGTCACCTGTGGAACCCCATAGGTAACTGTTCTTGGATCACTAAGTACTCCATTTACATTCACATACTGCTTTCTATCTTCTAAGTAACTCTTTAATATGCTATAGATCTTTCCTCGTAGGCCATATAATTTAATTTTATTTAATAAAAGTTTATGAGAAACCGTATCGAAGGCTTTTGAGAGGTCTACAAAGATAGAAATAGCAGGTTTACTATGGTCTAGTGCTTGGTATAAACTTGTTGTTAATGCATGTATAGCATCTTCAGTTGACCGTTCTTCTCTGAAGCCGTATTGATTCGTATGCAGTGTAACGTTTACAACGTTATTTGTGGCCTGGCCTATGGACTATTAATTTTTATAATTTTCGGGTTATTGGAGTCGACGCGTAGACTTTATCTGTTTTGAGAAGGGGAATATTAAGTTCGAACATGAGAAGTGTTGCTATTGTAATTCTTTTCATTTTGTGCTTTTAAAGCAATCAGTTTCTTCTCACTACCTTCTCCCTTCGGTGAGTAATTTTAATTTGTTATAATTTTAAGTATTAATCAAAAATTTGGTGAATTTATTTTTAGTAGTTTTATTGGATATTTTTACTAACATTTAAATCTTTCGATTACAATCATTTGTTAAGAATCAGTTTTTTATTGAGTTAAAAATATATAAACATATCAAGTGATTAACTTTTTTCTCTCTCGAACTTTGGAGAAACCTTGGATGATTGTAATCGAAATTAAGGTCTAGTGGGACGGAATTTTGACTGTTATTATTTTAATTCATAGGGCTATTGCCAATTTGTGAAGGGTCCAAAGTGAGGGCTGTTATAAATAGAAGATTTATCCTGAGTGAGGCTTTTTCTAGCCGAATATATCGTCCTGCCACCATAGACAGATTGTTTTTCCGCCACCAAAGTCTTTCCTCGAAATACTTCCTGTAATTAAAGAGAAGCCATCTTACCATCGACATCTTTAACCGGTGCGAACACTGCGAACTACGACAGAAATTCCGTCCACCACGTCGATTCCGAAGATAAAAAGCAAAAGATAAGAAATTAGTTATTCACTATTTTTATTTCTAATAACTAAAAGGTTTAAATAAACAATTTAACACTGATTCTCTTTTTTATTTGTATGTCTGTACTTGGCGCCCTTATTTATTTGTTTGGGGAGAGTTAAAACAGAAAGCCAGCAGGAAGCCACGAACCCTGGAGCTAGCCAAGGGTATTTTTACGCTACAGCAGTACACCTAATTTATTAAAAAAAAATATTTATTCTTTTTATAAGAATTTTTTCATAAATTTTTGAGAACACGGAGAGCAAAGATATAGGTCTATAGTTTTGAGTTTCTGTTTTATTTCCACTTTTATATAAAGGTTTAGTTACACCAATTTTTAAGCAATCTGGAAAATATTCTAAATCAAAACTTTTATTTCTTAAATAAGTTAGCGGTTTTGTAATCTCTTTTTTAATTTCTTTAATAGTTTCCGCTTTTATGTTATCCCAGCCAGGTGCTTTTTTGAGTTTTAATTTATCGATTACCTGATTTATTTCGTCCTCATTTGTATTATATAAATACATACTTTTTTCCAAATTCTCTATGTGTTCCTTAAAGTTATTTGAGTTTGGTATTTTATTTGCATAATTTTGTCCCAATTCACTATAATATTTATTAAATTCATTAGCAATATTTAGATTAGATATTTTTGGGGTTGGCAGTTAGCCTATATCACTGCGACCTTTGCAGATCTATTGTGAACACCTATTATCTGTGGAATAGGATTAGAGCACCTTGTCCAGCTCTGCCCTCTTAATGAGACTTAATAGCCTTGACAATGACCACTCCGCATAACTTGGAGCAGCCGGTTTCTCCTCTCCCAGTACTAGATACCGCGTCCTTGCAAGGCCTTCACATTGGCATAGGACATGAAATGCAGTTTCCTCTTTCTCTTGGCAGTATCGACAAATGTCTTCATCTGCCAAGTTTAGCTGACTCATGTGTTTTCTGAGCCTACAATGTCCTGTCAAGAGACTGAAAATCATTCTGACATCATTTCGCCTTTGTGATAGCAGCTCTGCAGTAAACTTCGCCGAGTATCCCTTTATGAAGAGTTTGGCTTGTCGCTTGCCCGGTGATGTTTCCCACCACTCCTGGCCCTTTTCTAGCCTCCATTTCTCAATGGCTGCCTTTCTGAATGTATTAGCAACTCCGCCGAATGGTTCCGGGCCAATCATTGGAGTGTTAGCTCCCGCACGGGCCAATTCATCAGCCTTCTCATTGCCCCGAAACCCTGAGTGTCCTGGTATCCATGCCAGTGTCAGAGAATTTTGACTAGCGGCATGAGTCAGGGCCCCAACGCAGTCCCACACCAGCTGTGAGCTTATTTGTGCTGAGACTATCGCCTTTAGAGCTGCTTGGCGGTCCGAGTATATGACTACGGTTTTACCCGTTATACCCTGACTTACGATCTCCGTTGCACAGTGTTGTATGGCCGTTACTTCAGCCTGAAACACTGTGGCATACGCACCTAGACTTAGTTGGATTTTTATCCTGTGTCCTCTACTGTATATACCTGACCCTGTGCCTTTCTCAGTCTTTGAGCCATCGGTATACCAAATTGACTCCCCTTGGATTGGGGGGCCATTGTTCCATGAGTCCCTTTCCAGTATATCTACTCGAAAGTTTCTCACAAAGTTATACCTGGGGACTATTCTGTCCTGAGGCATACTCATTATTTGATCTGCCTTAACCCTATTGTATAACTCTGCTTGCTTTTTGCCTTTTGCTAAAGTAATGGGGGCCTGGCCTTGTAGCAGTCTGTGAGCAGTTGCCATAGCCTCGCCCTAAATGTAAATGTGCAATGGTGGTAGGTTGAGTAAAACCTGTAGTGCGTCCGTTGGGGCAGTTCCCATGGCACCTGTAACATTCAGACATGCCTGCCTTTGAATGCTTTCCAGTTGCCTGATCGACCCGGAGTGCTGCGTTCTACTTCACCACACCACCGAACCATAGGTTAACATTGGTCTAATGACTTGTGTATACAACCATAGGTTCATTTTGGGGTTCAATCCCCAGTTCTTGCCACACAATTGTCTACACCTACCAAGGGCTATTGTAGCTTTATGTGTTACCTTTTGAATGTGTTGCTTCCATGATAGCCTCTGGTCAAATACCACACCTAGGTATTTGGCCTCTGTGGCCATTGGAACCAGCACGTTATTGAGCGTTATTGGTTGTAAGCCTTGTAACGCTCTTTTATTAGTGAATGGGACAATTGATGCTTTTTGTGGATTGACTGTTAGGCCTTCATCCTTGCACCACTTGTACACCATATTCATTGCGGACTGCATCCGCTCTGAAACTGTGCCCAGAAACTTCCCCTGAATGATTATGGCCATATCATCTGCGAAGCCTAGGCAGTGAAGGCCTTCATTGAGGAGTTTCTTAAGGAGGTCATCCACAAGTGCTGACCACAGCAGAGGCGACAGTACCCCTCTCTGCGGACAGCCCCTTCCCACTGTTGCCTCAATGGACGCCTCACCTAACTTGGACACTACGATCCTATGCGTTAGGTTGGCATACACCCATTGGCATATTAGTGGGGGGACTCCTCTCCTTGAAATTGCGTCGGTTACTGACTCGGGCCCCACATTACTGAAGGCTCCTTCGATGTCAATAAACGCCGCTAGGGCTACTTCTTTGTCTTCAATTGACTTTGATATTAGCCTGTTTAGGTCATCCAGCGCTAGGTCTGTAGATTTTCCCCGCTGGTATGCATATTGACGATCACTTAATGGATTAACCGTTAAGATTTCGTGCCTTATATATCTATCGACCAGTTTCTCCAGCGTTTTTGCTACGAATGACGATAGACTTATCGGTCTGTATGACTTGGTTGTTTGGCCCGTCATCCTCCCCACTTTAGGGAGATATAGGACTTCCACCTTCTGCCACACAGCTGGTATAAATCTATAGGCCAAACAAGCCATAAAGATTTTACACAGATGTGTTATAATTACTTCCAGCCCCTTCTGGAGTAGGGCTGGGTATATTCCATCCATTCCCGGTGTTTTGAATGGACGGAATGTGCTGATAGCCCATCTGTTTTTTGCAGGTCTGGTTATTTCGGTAGCTAGCTTCCAGTCATCCCTTGATGGCCTTACTGGCCTTTGACCGTGGCCTGCGCTATCCGTTCCCGCTTCCATAAACCGTGAGCCAGGAAAGTGTGCCAATGTTAGCATTCTTAAACTTTCCTCCAACGTTTTACTGTATGATCCGTCCTCCTTTTTAAGAAGGCCGACCTCTTTCGCTGTACTATCCTTAGCCAGGACCTTGTGGATTCTTGAACATGCGGGGGTCGTTTGGACTTCCTCGCAGAACCTCCTCCAGGAGTCTCTTTTGGCTTTTCGGATTTCTTTATTGTACAGCGTTAACTTTTGTCGATACTCTTCCCAGTTATGAACGGTTTTGGCCTTATTAAACAGCCTTCTCACCTGAGCCCTAAGCTTCTGTAGGTGTTCGTTCCACCAGGGAGTGTTTCTTGTGTACTTTCTTGTCTATTCCGGGCAGCTTTCACGATAAGCCGACACAATAGCCTCGCTTACCATGTCCACCTCCCGGTCCAAATTAGCAATATTAAAACTATCTGTAATTATTTGTCCCATAGGTACCTACCTGTTTTTAACTGATCAATCTGAGTTTTGGGCTTTTGCTTGTCACATATGTTGTTTATACATTCCCACAAGGCTGAAGATGAATTTTTATTTTTGCTAATTTAATTATTCATATAATTTCGTTTGGAAATTTTTATTAAAGAATTTATTTTATTTTTATAAAATTATTATATTTTATCTTAATAGTAGGATTTTGTGAATGTTTTAGCATCTGATGGTACATATTATTTTTTTCTTTAATAGATGTTGCTAGACCACGCGTTATCCAAGGTTTTCTTATTTTGAGTTCCTTTTTTATATTTTTGTGTTTGCCTAAATAATAATTTATTTTATTTATGAATAGTTCAAAACAAATAATAATATTATTTATTTTATACAATTCATCCCATTTTTCATTTGTAAGGTCTTCTCTTAAATTACAATAATTAGTATAAGTTTTATAAATTGAATTATCTACGTTTCTATTTTCAAGTTCTGTATTTAACGCCAGCAAAATTGGTGAATGGTCTGTAATATCACTTTTAATTATAAAACCGCAATGATTATTTGTATATTCTTCCGTTTTTAAGAAAAAATGATCTAAACATGATTTGCTTTCAGGTCTTGTGATTTTATTTATGTATGATATACATAACGTATTCATTGTCACTTAATAAGTTTATATTCATATCTCCTACAATAATATGTGTTTGTTTACTTTTAGTTTTTTCTAAATAACCTAACAAGTCAATATTAAACTGATCGTATGTTGATAAAGCATTAGGTGATCTATAGAGAGCGGTTAAAAAAATACATTTATTTTTCAACGAAATTTCTAGTTCTGCAGCTTTATGATCACCGATAAATGTTGTCTTGAATGTGTAATTAAATATAACATAAATAACTATACCATCATTTCTATTTAAAGTTCCGTTATTATATAAAATATCATACCCTTGCAATGAAAATGTATTTAAAGAATTACCTAATTGAAAAGTCTCAGTTAAAACAATTACCTACGTGAAATTCTATTTTTATATCATTTAGAAAAATGCATAAATTATCAAAATTTTTATTTAAACTTCGTATGTTGATGTGAATAATTTTAAATGAATTTTGTAAGTGTTTTGTATGTATAACATTAAAAATAGGTGTATCTTCAACAACAACAGTATCTATTTCTTTAGGTTCATAATTTTGCAGATATGGATTCATATTTTAAATCTTTTTTTTTAGAATATTGACTTAAAATTTGTTACAACCTGTTGATCCAAATCGCGTTTTGGGTTTTTACTCTAGTCAACATCTTCAAAAACGTAAAAAATTAAAATAAAGGTCCTAAAAATATGAGCGATAGCTCATTGGATTCGGAATCACCTCTAAAAAAATGTTTTTGAAGGAAAAGTGTGCAGGCAAAAAATTGCAATTGTTATTAACAAAATAAGATGAAAAAAACAGATGTTTATGTTTTTATTAATAACTCGAAAAATATTAATATTTAAGCAATTTTGAAAAAAGCTCGTTAAAGAGGAGGAAATTTCCGAAAAAAAAGTCCGTCCTCCCGGAACTCTATCTCCATTATTTATAACTTTAATTTGACGTTGAAAATGGGGCTTTGAGCGGCTTTTACGGCATACGCGCGCTACCGCTAAACGGTGTTTATCAGATAAAATATTTTTTTTATGACATAAAATGTTATTTTAAAAATTTGAAAAAATTCCAGTATTTTTCTAACACTTCAAAGAATCTAAATCAGTTGGAAAAAACATTTTATCACTGTTTTTCAAAAAGTTATTCAATTGTTAACTAACAAATTTTTTCCTAATATCTGTTGACATAAACAATGGGATAAAAGGTATACATAATTGGCCTAAAAATGTGAAACTTTGTGGAGCCCTTTTCATATGTATACTTTACAAGATTCTGTGATAAATGTTTATAAAAGTTTATTAATTTGTTAATTATGATTTTTCATAACTATTGCAAAATATTGCGAAAAAGTAAAAAAAAAGACAGAATTTTTCCAAATAAATGCATGTAGTATCTAGTAAACAATAAATACGAATTTGGTCCTAGAATTATTTGAAAGAGAAATTTATTTTCTATAAAAAACTCCTAAATATCCTTTATTATATCTCCAATAGTTTAAAAGATATAATATTTTTTTAATTGGCAAGTTATTTGGCGCTACAGTTAACGTAACGTATGATATTAGAAAGTATTATTAACAAATTAATAAACTTTTATGAAGATTTATCCCAGGATCTTGTAAAGTATACATATGAAAAGGGCTCCACGAAGTTTTAAATTTTTAGGCCAATAATTTATACCTTTTATCCCATTGTTTATGTCAACAGAGATTAGGAAAAAATTTGTTAGTTAACAATTGAATAACTTTTTGAAAAACAGTGATAAAATGTTTTTTCCAACTGATTTAGATTCTTTCAAGTGTTAGGAAACTACTGGAATTTTTTCAAATTTTTCAAATAACATTTATTGTCATAAAAAAATATTTTATCTGATAAACACCGTTTAGCGGTAGAGCGCGCATGCCGTAAAAGCCGCTCAAAGCCCCATTTTCAACGTGAAATTAAAATTATAAATAATGGAGATAGAGTTCCGGGAGGATGGACTTTTTTTTCGGAAATTTGCTCCTCTTTAACGAGCTTTTTTCAAAATTGCTTAAATATTAATATTTTTCGAGTTATTAACAAAAACATAAACATCTGTTTTTTTTTCATCTTATTTTGTTAATAACAATTGCAATTTTTTGCCTGCACACTGTTCCTTTAAAAACATTTTTCTAGAGGTGATTCCGAATCCAATGAGCTATCGCTCATATTTTTAGGACCTTTATTTTAATTTTTCACGTTTTTGAAGTTGTTGACTAGAGTATAAATGAGTTTATGGATTTTGTGGTGTTTATAAATAAGATTTTAACTACTTTCTGTTTATTGAAGAGATTTTTCTGAAGTTATTTACTCACTTGATAGCACTCTTTTTTCTGGATTGACCGATGTAACTTTTGACTAGATTAGTCGGCTTATTACCACTTAAAATTTATAAAATAACGAAGCACATTAATAACAATACATACACAAACTATACCGATAATGGGAAGATAGATATACAGTCGCAGGAAGACGCAGATACAGACTCTTATTCAGCGACTTGAAAACTTTTTGAAATCAGTGACTCTTAAAACTCATCTATGAAGGTTTTTCTACACATTCAAACACTCTAACAAACGTTGACACTAAAAAAACCTCAATTTGACCGTAAAAGAAGTTCTGCATCAAGTTACTTACTATTACAAATGCCATATTTATATTCATTTTACACTTTGAGCTTGAATTAACCTTAGTAAAACCTTCAACCTTCAACCTTTATAAAAAATGACAGAGTTTGAATTGGAAAACTGGTGTTTTCAAATAGATTCAAATTTTTCCAAACTTTGAACTTTGGATAACCTTAACTTAACCGTGAAATAACCTCTGGGTGACCTCAACTGATATAAATGCCAAATTCGCATTAAGCAGCCTGAAAAACCTATGTGTAGAGTTCTTAAAGCATATTCAATCGCCTTTACCCATTTTGACCTTGGAATAACCTCAATTTAACCATAAAATATGGGGACTGACTGCTCTCAGTGCTCTCTGACCAATCGTGTGTATAGTTTGGTTCAAAGTTAATTTTTGCTTTTTTTGCATTCACACTTCATGCCGACAAAAGATTTACTTTGGCGGCATTTTCTGTCGGCATTCTATGTCGGCATAAAGTGTGAATGCAAAAAAAGCAAAAATTAACTTTGAACGAAACTATATGGTGGCTGCCGTATTCGGCTGCTGAATTCGGCAGCTAGGAAATCCGGTCTTTAGATCAATTGTTGACCTGTGTTACCGTTATGTAAATGTAATACTTACTTAAAAGAATGTTAAGGGTGCAATTTGATAAATATTTAAGTAAATCCAAATTTTTATTTCCTGTTTCTTTTAAAATACGACTTGTTAACTCTTCTGATTTTTCAGCAAAAATTTCTTGGAACGAATTTAATACTTTTTGGTTAAATGCTGGCATAAGAATTTTTCTATTCTTTTTCCAAATTGTTGCTATAAATTTATAATAAATTTTGGTTTTGAAAGAAATAATAACAATTAAAGTATATTCACAAAATGTCTTATTGTTTCATTTTGTAAAACCAAATAATCCCTTTTAAATACTCTATTGTTGTGGAATTATCACAGTAACACAAGCTGCCAGGGCCGGCTTATAGGCGAGTTATCTGTAAAGTTTTAAGTTTGCTGTTTGATAAGGTCCTCGACATTGTTAGCTTCGTACATGGGTGATGGCCATAATCATTCAGGGGAAATTTCTGGGTACAGTCTCAGAGCGGATGCAGTCCGCAATGAATATGGTGTACAAGTGGTGCAAGGATGAAGGCCTAACAGTCAATCCAAAAAAAGCATCAATTGTCCCATTCACTAATAAAAGAGCGTTACAAGGCTTACAACCAATAACGCTCAATAACGTGCTGGTTCCAATGGCCACAGAGGCCAAATACCTGGGTGTGGTATTTGACCAGAGGCTATCATGGAAGCAACACTTTCAAAAGGTCACACATAAAGCTACAATAGCCCTTGGTAGGTGTAGACAATTGTGTGGCAAGAACTGGGGATTGAACCCCAAAATGAACCTATGGTTGTATACACAAGTCATTAGACCAATGTTAACCTATGGTTCGGTGGTGTGGTGGAGTAGAACGCAGCAGTCCGGGGTGATCAGGCAGCTGGAAAGCATTCAAAGGCAGGCATGTCTGAATGTTACAGGTGCCATGGGAACCGCCCCAACGGACGCACTACAGGTTTTACTCAACCTACCACCATTGCACATTTACATTCAGGGCGAGGCTATGGCAACTGCTCACAGACTGCTACAAGGCCAGGCCCCCATTACCTTATTAAAAGGCAAAAAGCAAGCAGAGTTATACAATAGGGTTAAGGCAGATCAAATAATGAGTATGCCTCAGGACAGGATAGTCCCCAGGTATAACTTTGTGAGAAACTTTCGAGTAGAAATACTGGAAAGGGACTCATGGAACAATGGCCCCCCAATCCAGGGGGAGTCAATTTGGTATACCGATGGCTCAAAGACTGAGAAAGGCACAGGGTCAGGTATATACAGTAGAGGACACAGGATAAAAATCCAACTAAGTCTAGGTGCGTATGCCACAGTGTTTCAGGCTGAAGTAACGGCCATACAACACTGTGCAACGGAGATCGTAAGTCAGGGTATAACGGGTAAAGCCGTAGTCATATACTCGGACAGCCAAGCAGCTCTAAAGGCGATAGTCTCAGCACAAATAAGCTCACAGCTGGTGTGGGACTGCGTTGGGGCCCTGACACATGCCGCTAGTCAAAATTCTCTGACACTGGCATGGATACCAGGACACTCAGGGTTTCGGGGCAATGAGAAGGCTGATGAATTGGCCCGTGCGGGAGCTAACACTCCAATGATTGGCCCGGAACCATTCGGCGGAGTTGCTAATACATTCAGAAAGGCAGCCATTGAGAAATGGAGGCTAGAAAAGGCCCAGGAGTGGTGGGAAACATCACCGGGCAAGCGACAAGCCAAACTCTTCATAAAGGGTTACTCGGCGAAGTTTACTGCAGAGCTGCTATCACAAAGGCGAAATGATGTCAGAATGATTGTCAGTCTCTTGACAGGACATTGTAGGCTCAGAAAACACATGAGTCAGCTAAACTTAGCAGATGAAGACATTTGTCGATACTGCCAAGAGAAAGAGGAAACTGCATTTCATGTCCTATGCCAATGTGAAGGCCTTGCAAGGACGCGGTATCTAGTACTGGGAGAGGAGAAACCGGCTGCTCCAAGTTATGCGGAGTGGCCACTGTCAAGGCTATTAAGTCTCATTAAGAGGGCAGAGCTGGACAAGGTGCTCTAATCCTATTCCACAGATAATGGGTGTTCACAATAGATCTGCAAAGGTCGCAGTGATATAGGCTAACAGCCAACCCAAAAATATCTATCTATCTATCTATATTCACAAAGTGTCTTATTGTTTCATTTTGTAAAACCAAATAATCCCTTTTAAATACTCTATTGTTGTGGAATTATCACAGTAACACAAGCTGCCAGGACCGGCTTATAGGCGAGTTATCTGTAAAGTTTTAAGTTTGCTATTTGATAAGGTCCTCGACATTGTTAGCTTCGTAGATGGGTGAGAGCTAACATATTGTTACGAGCCGGTCCAGACCTGTCGCCCAGACAATGGTGTGAGTGAGTCGCGTTCTTAGAATCTTCGAATATTCTAGTGGCTTTTCGAACGGTCGGAAGATTCGAGAGTGTTGTATGTTCTGGATGTAATTCTGGACGGAATGGGACAATTCGACGCAGCCGATTCAACGCTGCCTATTCGACGCGGCCGATTCGACGCGGAGACAATTCAACGCTGGCCCTTTCGACGCAGGACCGATTTGACGCGAAGTAGAGGCGAAATACTTATACATTCGAAATTAATAGAAACACGGAGGTGTTTCGTAAAACGAATTTACTTTTTATTGAAATGTTCTTTTATAAGTGTACATTCAATCCTTAAATTAATATTCTAAAGTCATCTCTGGATCTGGATCTGGAAATTTGGGGAGGGGCGAGCAATTCTTAGGCAGCACTGAGGCCACATATGACCCATTGTGCATCCTCCCGTATTGTAGGGATATCCTCACCTCAGGCTGTTACCAGGCCTAGTGATTTAAAATAGGTGATGAGGCTCCCGAGAGGGATCTCCCTGACATCGGCTGGTGTAAGCCAATAATCGCCCAACACCTTCTGATTTCAGAAAAAGCAGAGCAGTCATACATAATGTGTTCTACTGTTTCCTCTTCTTGTTCGCAGCCTCTGCATAGCGGCGATTCTGTTAATTTCATCCTAAAGAGATGTTGTCGCAATTGGCAGTGACCTGTCAAGATTTTCACAGCTGTTCGGAGATTTTGTCTGGTCAATGCCTTAATTTTTTTTCTGTTTTCTCGCCAGGATAAGGTAATAACTCTCTGGCCAGTCTACAGTTCGTAGTTTCATCCCAGCACTGTATAAATTTTGGGTGAGAGTGCTGTTTGATAAGGTCCACGACTGCGGACAATGTTAGCTTGGTAGATGGGCGAGGGCTAACATATTTGTAGCCCGCAGCCCTCCTTGCTAAATTGTTCGCAATGCGATTGCCTTTAGAGTTCCCATGTCCTTTGATCCAGCTGAGAGTGACCACGTTATTCTGGCTGGCCTCAGTTAGAGATTGGTGACATTCTAGTACTAAACTTGAAGTGAAACGTGGTCTATTCAAGATCAGTAGTGCTTGTCGGCAGTCTGTGTATATATTTATATTCCTGCCTGTGATGTTCCTATTGATTAATTCTTTTGCAGCTATGGTTATGCCTGTGAGTTCTGACTGAACCACACTTGACAAGCCATCCATAGCCCATTTTATTTTTAGGTTTAAGGATCTAGAGTAAATTCCACATCCTACACCTTGCTTTGTTTTTTATCCATCCGTATATACGCTCAGAGCGTTCACTACGTTGGGGTCTGCTGTCTTGTTTGTTAATATTTTGTAGGGTTTGTCAAAAACAAATCTTGGTGCGACGGCATCCGTGTCTGCCTGTAGGAGTGGTATCACTTTTATCGATTCCCTCCACAGACTGTTCCTACGGGTGCCAGTTCGATACCAACCGTGCGAAAGCGTACCATGGTCATCAATGCAACCTCCTTAACAAATATATCAAGGTGGGTGAGACCGAGTATGACTTCCATTGCGCTGGTCGGTGTGCTTCGCAAGGCTCCTGTTACGAGAAGACATGCTGATCTTTGGATTTGGTTTAATTTTTTGATAGCTGTCGTTTGTTTCACTTTAGGCCACCACACGACAGCAGCATATGTTAGCATAGGTCTTATGATTGCCGTGTAGATCCACATGGTGACCTTGGGGGATAATCCTCAGGTCTGTCCTATGGTTCGGCGGCATTGCTCATAAGATATAAATGCTTTTTTAAACTCTGCTTTCTATGTGTGAGTTCCAAGTCAGCTTGCTATCAAGGATAACACCTAAGTATTTCACTTCTGTAGCAAAGCTTAATTTAACGTTGAAAAGACTGGGTGCGTTTAAGCCCCTAGGTTTCGTTTTCTTCGTGAAAAGAACCATCTCTGTCTTTTTGGGGTTAATAGACAGCGACTGTTCTTTACACCATGTCTCTAAAGTTCTGAAAGCCACTTACATTCTGTCGCAAAGGGTGCTTTCAAACTTTCCTGTTGGTAGAATTACAATGTCGTCTGCGTAGGCTACTGTATAGATTTTGTCATGTTCATTGAGGCGGTGAATAAGGCTGTCTAGAACAATGTTTCACAGTAGAGGTGATAAAACCCCTCCCTGTGGACAGCCCCTCGTAACCTTGCCTCGTATCTTGACATCATTTACAGTTATTTCTATTGCACGCATGGAGAGCATGCTGAGAATCCATCCGCTTACTGTTGTAGGTACATTTCGATCAGTAAGCGAGTGCATTATTTTAGGGAACGTGGTTTTATCGAAAGCTCCCTCGATATCTATGAATACGCCCAGGCCCAGGGTGGACTCTTTCTTGTCCAATGATCGCTCGATCTGACCAACCACATGATGTAGGGCCGTATCGGTGGATTTCCCTGTTGTGTATGCATGTTGATTGGGATGCAGTGATTTGGTGTTAATCACTGTATCCCTTATGTACCTTTCATTTAGCCTCTCTAGCGTTTTTAATAAGAATGATGTAAGGCTAATAGGTAATCCATTCTTCCAGGTTTTGGTATGAAGACAACCTTTACTTCTCTTCACATCTTCGGTATATAATTTAGAGCTAGGTAAGCTCTGAATATTTGTACTAGGTGAGGAAGGAGCTCCTCCAGACCCCACTGCAGCAGGGCTGGATAAACTCCGTCCATTCCCGGTGATTTGAAGGGGGAGAAGCTAGATATTGCCCACTTAACTTTGTCCTCGGTAACAATGAGTCTGGCAATGTGCCAGTCCTCTGTCGAGGGTATGTGATGTTCCTCGTTCCACTTTGCCTCTACTGTGCAACAGAATCGGGGAAGTGTATTTCTCGCAAGAGATGTAAACTTTCTTCCAGGTTGGTATTTTGGCTACCATCCTGTTTCTTAACTATACCAATATCTTTATATGGATCTTTTGTTAAGGCTCTTTGGAGTCTTGCTGCCTGTGGAAAATCCTCGATTTCTTCACAGTAGGTTTTCCATGCCGTTCTCTGTTTTTGCCTAACGATTTTTTTGTATTCCTTAAGGTGGAGCTTGTATAAGTTCCAATCTTCGAGGAGTTTTGAACTACTTGCCTTGTTAAAAGCCTTTCTCGCCATCTTCCTTAGGCGTTCTAATTCTGGGCACCACCAAGGGGTGAAATTTCCTTTATTATTAGTCAGCCTTAGGGGGCAAGAGCTTTTGTAAGACTTGATGATTGTGTTCTGTATCGTTGTTGTATACCGTTCCAGATCACTATTATTTCCGGGTGTGGTGACCTCACACTCCCGCAGAGCCCTTTCCAACCGAGAAGCGTAAGCTGCTCTGTCGGTCTTTCTAGGGTCGCGGGATAGACTTGAGGGCACACCACCCAGATCTATTTTAAATACTAACCACCGGTGATCTGACATTGATACTTCGTTATTCTAAAGTCATTAAAACTACGTACTATTCTAAAAAAAGTTGGTTAATGGACCTGCGCTAAACATTTATTACATAATTATGAGAGAAAGCTCGTAAAAAATATTATATATAATATTACGATTTGCATATTCTCTTACTAAGGTCTCAAATCTTTCGTCGCATTCTCGGTGCTTCTTTAATTTAATAAAAATTGCGTTAGATAGATACACTTACTTTTAAGTTACGACGACTTCCAAAAGTCAATATTCGATTTCGAGCAGAACCACTGTCTTTTAAGAGGAACTCTTTTTCAATGTTATTGGCTGCTTTGTATGTTCTGTATCGTTCAGGTATTTCTAACTCTTTAGCAATTGTTGGATTAGGTGGAGCTTCATTCAATTGTTGCCTTGTCCTTCTTATGGTCTTTTTCATGGCACTGTGGTTAGGCAGCACAACTTTGGCACTCCGTGAAGCACCAGTAACGCAATGATTAATAATTTCAACTGTAGACTCCATAGTCTCCGCACACCTCTTCTTTATGGCCGTTTTTATTGCAGCAGCTTCTACTTGTGCTACGGAACTTACATGGCAGTGTTCGTTTATTTTTTTAACAACCACGTTTTGTTGTGTGTGAATTCGTGCTTTACACTGTTTTTTCTCAACTAAGTTCTGGTCACACCTCCAAAATAAAGTATTATTGGCTTTGTCAAACACGCACAAAAATCCATCGCACGCAAACTTGCGTTTTTTTTTTCACTCAAAAATTTCATGTTGATTCAAAATCTCGCAACGAAACAAGTTATACAACTGATGAAGGCTTTAATTTGTGAGCATATTTATAATCTTCAAGTAACTGCCATTATAAATTTAAAGAAAGGCCCATATAATTCTTTGGCACTAATGATTACTCAATACTGGGAAAGCATTAAAGTAACTGTTCAGTGAACGATCCAGTTAAATGATTTAAAATATTTTCAAAGGACGTGATTTTAATCCTTCTACCTATAAGCCGATTACAAAAATTAAAGGCTTATACCTACCTGAGATACGCGAAGCTGCTTAATGACCATTACCGATAAGAGTAATTAACTGTTATTTGCTATTTTAAACAAAAAGTGACACACTGAGATTAGCCATATTATGACCATAAGTGTAATGACAACTTCGCGTTGAATCGACCATGCGTCGAAAGGGCCAGCGTTGAATTATCTCCGCGTCGAAACGGCCGCGTCGAATGGCCGTCGTTGAATCGGCCGCGTCGAATTGTCCTAGACCGAATTCTGAAGATGCTTCGAGAAGGAATTAATTTCATATATAAGGGACCGCTTTGGATGGAGAATAATAATTGTAATTGTAATAGTTGGCGATAGACAGTGTGCCACGTACTTTTGATGTACCTAATAAAAGAATTAAAAATAAAACAATAAATTTTGAAAAATTAAACAATTACTTCCAATAGAAGTTCAACTCCAGCTGAGATCGGTAAGTGGTTTCTCTACTGGCAAATTAGTGCCCAGTTCAACCGTTGAGGGTAAGTACAAAAATAATAGTGAGTCGCGCCACCGATTTGAACGGTTAAAATCGGAAACCCCCGTTGTTCCAGGCACTGACCTTTCTCACTGAAGATAATTAAATAAATTAAGAATCTTAATCAAGATTAATTGAATTGCACATATAAGAACAATAAAGTGAGCTAAATAAAACGAGAATATCAAACTAGACCCTTCTTTAATGTATAAAAAAAAATATAGGGTGGGTCTACACTACTGTCAACCCTAGCGCCTTAACAATGGTATAAATATGAAAGTAAAGAAAAAAAAATTATCTGAGAAGTGTGATCACACGCATGTCTTAAAATTAAAATCTAAAGTTAACGACTTAAATCTACAGTTACAATGGCTTATAGCTTATCTGGTAATCCTGTAGTCGATTTCCTCCAGCCCTTGGCTTCAAATGCTTCACCACTATTTGGCCAAAAATTATCTAGACCTGTACCAAAAATTAGGCCCGTACCAAAAATTAGGCCTGTACCAAAAATTAGGCCTGTACCAAAACTTGAGCCCGTACCAAGAACTAATTAGGCTTGCTCCAAACAAATAAGCCCGTACCAAGAAAAAATTAGGCTTGCTCCAAACAAATAAGCCCGTACCAAGAACCCTATTGCAATAGGGTGTATTTTCTCTAAAATCGTGACACTCTTAACTGAACGGTGCTAACTTTACTGATAGGTGATTTAAACACCGCCACTCTAACTGCAAATTCGCTGGCCTGAATGGTGTTGAATTAATCAAACAATTCGCTGACTGTACCGTGATCCTATCCACAGAAGACTTCATAAAAATCCGACACGCGGTTTATCCATTGAATCACTCCAAAAATAACTACAGAATCTAACTCCAACAACGATTCGAATGGACAATAAGGTTTAGTTTCAAAAATCCAAAATCAATTGTTACGGATGCACCGTAATTTAAAACTTAAACCGAAAAATCTTCTGACTTCCTCAAACAAGTGCTCAGGTCGAAAGCAAATAGCAAAATGGCTGAGACAATCGCTTCCTTTCGACGAAATATGACAACCCGAAGATGGCCTCTAACCGTTTGATTTTTAACTCGTTCATCTGATCTTTAATATGTCAGATGCCAATGTAACGAATCACCTGACTGCAGACAGCAATATACTGAGTTTTACGAAGAAAAAGAAGAAGTGACAAACACCTGTTTACAAACGTCATCGACAATAATTTAAAGTAAACAACCACAAAAATTTGTGACCTGAATATAATAAATTGACGATAATTCAAAGTAGTATTAGTAACAATTGTGGCCAGAATATAATAAATAGAAGACGATTACCTACAAACAACCGAGAATCAACTTGTTCTTAACACTAAATGACTCTGTTTAACCCTTAATTATGGTGAAGTTTGTATGGTAAGTAATCAATTATGTTTACTTCAAAAACAATTATACCTAGAGCGGATTTTACCCCGTGACAAGTGATTGAAGTGCGAATTGTTGTACGGGGTTTTTTAAAGTAATTCAGTAATTGTGACTGTATCAAAGTTGTGTAGATTATTTTAAGAAATTGTTATTTATATGTGTTTATCAATAAATTGTTAATAACAATACTAAAATAATCAATTGTACAAACTAAGCACTCAAAGGACTTTAAAGCCAATTCAATTTAAAGCAGATGTTTAACTGTTAGTTTATCATCGTACAACTCTCTACAATTTAAAAAACAATTAACGTTGTATAACAGGTAGAAGTGTATATAAATTTTACTAAATTTGTAAGTTTTATTGTTAAAAAGACACTATATTTATGAATATACTTTACTATAATTGTAAATGTACTATACCTTTAGCAGTAAACAATCCGTCTCCCATATCGCGTGCCACAAACTCATAAAGAGAAAGCTTGTTTAAAGCATTTGGACTGGTTAAAATTTTTTCTATAAGTTCAGGTTTTGCGACAAAATAATACAATTGTGGTCCAAACCATAATGCACATACTTCAGGAAATTTCTTTAGGAAACCATTAAAGCAATCTACTACAGCTACAAATAAAGCTATAATGGAACAAAAAACTTATTTGGATTTGGTTACAATTTACTTACAGTTTGCCATTAACAAATCGAGTCCAACTCCTATAAATGGAAGAGAAATAGGTCCTGGTACATTCCTCGAATGATAATATAGATATCTTCTTTTCCATAAATATTTAACATACCATATTACAATAAAAGCGACGCAAATACATATTAAAAGTGTAAATATAAATTTTTGTAATTGCATATAGATATCACTTATTTCTATAAGAAAAGTTGAACTTTTTTGAGCCATTAAAATTGGATTTAAATGGTTAATCGATAGTTATCACTCTTATTTTATTTTATCATCAAAAAGTTTTAGTTTTATTATCACAATTATTTAGCAAATTATCGGAGTAAAAATAGCAACCTTTGTTTTATACTATGAATTTGGAAATGGAAATAGATTTTTTTGCGGTACCAAAACTTTAAATAGTTTACATTTACAATACGTTTTTATTATGACTAAATTTTAGTTTACGGTACTTGGTGCGATATTTATAAAACTTTCCCATAAACACAACCTTCTAGAGATGATTTTTTAAAGAAAACCATGAAAATTAACGTATGGCTCAGTAAAGAAAGAAAAAATTTTCTTCAGGTATTTAAAAGTTCTAAATGGTATTTAGGGAGTACGAGGGTTGTCTTTTTAGTTTTGCATAAAGCAATAAAAACAAAAAATATATACACCTAATGTGCTTTCTAAAAAAATTCCCACCAAGATCAATACACTTTTGCAAACGTTCAAACCAATTGGTAAAACAGTTATTCCAGTCTTCCATTGACACCTGCAAAATCGCTTTTTCTAATGATTGGAATCGCTGCAGACGCATTGAATTCCTGATCTTTGGGAACGTGGAAAATTCGATGGGACTTAGGTCGGCACTATACGGTAGATGGTCTAAAAATTCGATTGTCTTTTGAGCAGTGTAAGCACTTGCAAATCCTGATGTAGGATGATTCGCCGTTGTGTGTTACTTGGTCGGAGTTTCGCGATTATTTCTGATAAACAAAAGTTTGTTTACCAATCGGAAGTAACCATTCTTCGATCTTCTAAAGCAATTGTTGCCACATGACCATATTTTGACACAAAAATTGCGACCATTTTCTTTGACATACTTTAAAAACGGATCACTTTTGTTGGTTTCTCCTCATCTTGAAACATCTACACTGCATATTGGTGTTTATTTTTAGGTTCGTAGGAGTAAATCCAATATTCATCGCCACTAACAGTACTATATACGTTTTTGAGCTTCCTTTGATGAATCTTTCCAATGTTTTTCGACACCAATTGACGCGAACTGCTTTTTGCTCCTCTGTGAGAAAATAAGAGATTCAACGGAAAAGCAACTTCATAATACCCAGTTCTTCATGTAGGATCTTTTGGATATTCTGAAATGCTCATCTCCCAGTTTGTTGCACGGCGATTATCCTTAATTAGTTGACAAACAGCATCAATGTTTTGCTGCGTGACTGCTGTTTTGGGTGGACCTAGCCTAGATTCGTCGCTGAGACTGAAGCGATCACTTTAAAATTCGTATAAGATCGGCTTGTGTGTGCCTCCATCCCTCCGTCCAAGTGCGCTACAAATCTTGAACGGAAAGTCAAAGGATTATGAAATTTGGTATTGAGAATCCTCATGTCACTGGGAAAACAGTACTGATTTTGGTTTAGATCAGGTTACCCTAACGGTAAAATTTTAACGGTTTTCCGAAACTTGTGAATGTATTTCACATTTTCCTCTGTTTGTTTTCGGTATAACTCTTAAATAAACATCAAAGGGTCATAAAATTTGGTATATAGAACCCTCATGTCATAAAAAAGTATCTTAATAATTTTGGTTTAGATCGTATAACCCTAACAGTAAAAGTTTAACGGCTTTTTGAAACGTGTGTACATAATTCACAATTTCCTCTGTTTGTGTGCGCTATAACTGTTGAACGAATCATTACAGGCTCTTAAAATTTGGTATATAGAATCATCATGTCATCAAAAGGAACCCTATTAATTTAGGTTTAGATCGTATAACCCTAAGCGTCATGAAATTCGATATATATAATCCTCGTGCTATGAAGAAAAACTCTATTGGTTTTGGTCTAGATCGAATAACTCTAAAGGTAAAATTTTACCGGTTTTTCAAGAAGAATGAAACAGCACAAAAAATACCTCATTCAACTCGAGAAACCAAAGCAGCAGAAAAATACATTTTTAGTGTCTGAAATTAGCAGGAAGTTGAAAGGATGATCTACTGAGTAAACCCTCTTTTAGAATTTTTGTTTTGTTTTGTGGTTTTCATCATATTTTCTTCTTAGTTGTATTTTGTAATTTTTCGATTAAACATATTAGATATTAACTATTAACTGCGCCCCAACAGCTACATTTGCTTGTGAAACTTGGAGATTAAGGAAAGCAGATATGAGTTCCCTCGAAATATGGGAAACAAAGGTATTAAGAAAAATTTTTGGAGGAAAAAGGAACAATCGGGTATGGGAAAGAAGAACAAACCAAGAGCTTGCGGATATGTACAAAGAACCAAGTATCAAAGGTATTGTAGAGCACAAAGGTTGAAGTAGTTAGGACATAATTATAATTGCTTTTGTAAATATATCAACTGCGCCAACTTGAAGTACGGTCGTAGTATTTGATTTCTTCTGCCCCAATAGATGTTCTCGGGACATTTGTATTTAGGTCTATACCTACGAAAAATTCACGTTTAAATATATGAGATATCAACTGCACCACCTAGCGGTGGCATCAGAGTACTTAATTAAGTAAGAATGCTGTGTACATATATAAGATATTAAATGCGCCACCTTACGGTGACGTCATAATAAGAAGTACCTCCATATTATAACAGGAATATTAACCGGGCACTGCCGACTAAGATGACCCATGAAGAGCAAAGTGAAGATTCTGTGAGGTAGAGGGTGAAACCTAAATACACAATCTCTCAGAATGCATTGTATTACGTAATTCTAGGGTCAGATATCTAAGGTCATACGAAATAGAAGAGAAAGACCTACCTAACTTGAAGCCCAACGATATCCTAAATTTTCTAAAAAAGATAGGTATGGTATTAAGTGTGAGGAAACATCAGAATTATAGCAAGATTTTATAGGTCGCAGTTGTTACCCTAATTTTGCTCATACATGATGATATTAGACGTTCGTCGATCCGATGTTGTCTGGCTTTGAACTGTTCCTCTACAAGATGCTCCCCGTTGATGGCTTTTGAGTCCTGCCTTTGATTTAAACTGCCGGTTGCATGCAGGACAGGATAGTCATCAATCGCTGTTGTTGGTTGTGATGATGTTTGTTGCATACTCGCGGGATGGGTTGTTGTGTTTTCGCCTCGGGATAGCTTGATTGGTTTTAATAGGTTTGGTTTACTTTCAGGGTGGCGATGTCTTATATGGCTGGTGACCCCAGCTTTGGATTTTGATATATGGCCAAAAAATTCACAAATCAGAGCATTATTGTTTTGTGTTATGGGAATTCTATCTTTGTGAGCTTGTGAAATGTGTGAATTTACATATTGGCGGCCTCTGCTACCTAACCTTTTAAAATCACACTTCAGTGGACACTTCCAGTCCCACTGATCTTGATCCTTATGCTGCTCTTGTCTTCTCTGGACAGCTTGTTCCAGATTTTCCTCATGTTTCTGCTGAATATTCTCGTGGATTTTCGAGCGCCAGAGGTTCCTGTCCGATGCTGTTGTTCTCCATTCCCTTTCATCGATTTTTAACAGCTTTAGATCATTTTTGACGAGGTTTGTCCAGCGCTTCTTGGGTTTTTGCTGCGCTCGGTTCCCTTCTCTAAGTTGAGAGAAGGCAATTTGGTGAGGAATACGGTCGGTGTTCATTCGGCTGAGGTGGCCTGCCCATCGGAGGCGTCGAATCCGGATGATTTCTTCAATTTTTATCATGCTTGTTTGTTTTAGAATCTCCTCATTTGGAACCATGTCTCTCCAGCTTACTCCTGCTATAGTTCTAAGGCTTCGCATGTGGAAAGAGCTCAATGCCTGTATGTGTTTTGCTTTCACCGTCCAGCATTCAGATGAGTACAGGAGGGTGCTAAGGACAATAGTGCTGTAGATCTGGACTTTGGTTTGGATGTTTAGGTTGTGAGGTTTCCACACTCGATGGTAAAGTCTAGCAAAGGCTTGGTTTGCAGCGCTTACACGGTTATTAATTTCACATGTTATGTCTCCATTTTTGGTAATTTGGCTTCCTAGATATTTGAAAGTATCAGCTTCTTTAAGAGTTCTGTCGTTGATTGTGATTGGTGTGGACGGGCAGTTAACAAACATGACCTCGGTTTTTCCAACATCGACATTAAGACCAAAAGATTTTGCTGCATGTGTAAAGATATTTACTAGCGTTTGTATCTCAGCAGGGGTTTTAGCGACAAGAGCAGCATCATCCGCAAACATCAATTCACCTAGTTTCGAGGACTTGACTTTCGAGGCGGACTTGAGACCTCTTTTGTTGAACATGTTTGAGTCACTCCGGAAGATAAGGTCAATACCCGTGTCAGATGCTGTTTTTACTTTTATCATTATTGCCTGGATGTATAGAAGGAAGAGGGTAGGAGCAAGAACACAGCCTTGCTTGACGCCCGTTCGAATCTCAAATGAGTCAGTGGTTTCACCGTCTACAAGAACTGATGAGGTTGTCCCTTGGTGCAGCAGTTTTAGAATGGTCAAAACGTTTGTGGGACAATTTATACGTTCGAGGATCATGAAGAGGGCGTCCCTATTGACTGAGTCCAATGCCTTCGATATATCTACAAATGCTATGCATGCTTGAGAATTCTGTTCTAACGTTTTCTCTATCAGTTGCCTTGCAGCAAAGATCATGTCTACAGTTGACCTATTTCCGCGGAATCCACATTGCGTGTCATCAATTAATGAGTCAATAAAAGGAAGAATGCTGTTGTAAAGTATGCGGGATAGTAGTTTTCCTGGCACAGATAGCAGGGAGATACCTCTGTAATTGCCACACTTCCTTTTGCTTCCTTTTTTGTGGATAGGGACAACTATTGCAGATTTCCAGTCATGGGGTATGATTTTCTCTACCCATATTTGGTTGAAAAGTGAATGAAGAATCTTGACATACATACATACATACATACATACAAATAAGGTCATCTTCCGTACGTACACTTTTTCTCGATTCGCTTTTCTCGCCCAGTATTCGAAGCCCTGATAAAAAGCATCGGATTAATATCTTGAATGTTAAAAATTGAAATATCTAAAACTTAAATAATACTAAATTTGTAGTATAATTGCAAACGTTAACGAAAACAAAAAAAAAATAGAATTATTAGGTTTTGGAACTGAACTTGACCTGGTAAAGTCATTGTTTTATAATTAGGTACCTACCTATGTTTAAGGTGAGAGAGATATGGCTAAAGAAGGAAATGTATTTATTGTTTTAATGCTGTTTAAATTGTATTGTGATTTTTATTGTTTATATTTTTTACATATTTTTAATTGAATACTGATACCATAGTTATTTCCTGTGCAGCATTTGCTTATACGAGGTTTGTTCAGAAAGAAACGAGAATTTTGAAATTCGCGGGCTGCGTACATTCGATTCTTGAATTTTTTTCCCTTTTGTTGGTACACATGCCCCTAATATATGTTGGTAATATCAGCAATATTGCATTGTTATTTTGTGTTTGACAGACAGAAAGGTTAGACATGTTTTGGTATACTCTTCGATTACAAAATGGATCAAAGGATCTGCATTTAATTTTGAGTTAAAAATGAAATAAAGTGTGCCAATGCATTCAAAATGGTGACTGTGGCATATGGTGAATCTACTATGAGTAAATCAAAAGTGTATGAATGTTACAAATGCTTCAAAGAAGACCAAGAAGATATTGATGACGATGACGGCTCTGGACGCCTGAGCACGTCAACAACGTGGAATCAGTGAAGCAAATGGTTCTGGAAAATCGTCAAATTACTATTGGCAAAATTGCTTAGGATGTTGGTATATCAACTTGATCATCCCATGTGATTGTATTGGATATTTTGAGCATAAAACGTGTGGCAGCGAAGATTGTTCCAAAATTGCTCAATTTTGACCAAAAGTCGCATGATTATCGCTCAGGAGCTGATTAATACCACCAACGACAGTCCAGATTCTCTCAAAAGGATCAGAACTGGTGACAAAACGTGGGTATAAGGCTATGACATCGAAACCAAAGCCCAATCGATCCAATGGAAGACCGAAAAAAGCACGTGAAGTTCGGTCGAATGTGAAGGTTTTGCTCACTGTTTTCTTCGATTACAATGGCGAGCTGCATCATGAGGTCCTGCCACAAGGTCGTACGGTCAACGAAGCAATACGACTTAATCGCAAGGATTTGTGAGCAAACCAGCCATGTATTTTGCACCATGATAATGAACCTGCACATTCATCACTGCTGGTTTGTAAGTTTTTGACCCAAAACAACACTGTTATCATGCCTTAACCACCGTATTCTACGGACTTGGCCGGCTGCAACTTTTTCCTGTTTCCAGAACTAAAGAAACGATGAAAGCACGGCGGTTTGACACAATTGAGGAGATAAAGGTCGCGTTGAAGAAAGAGCTGATGGCGATATCCAAAATCGAATTTTAAAAGTGCTTCGAAAATTGGAAGAAGGGATGGCACAAGTTTGTAATATCTGAGGGAGATTACTTTGAAGGGAACAAAATAGATATTGATAAATAAATAAAGATTTTATGAGTTATTAAACAATTCTCGTTTTTTCTGAACATACTTCGTATAGCAAGACGCAAAACAGAAAGAAAGGATAAAATTTAGATATATCCAGTGTAACGTTCGTTATAGGACTTGCTCCTCGCCTATTTATTTTTATAAATTTCATTGTCATTTTGCGTCGACGCGTCTACTTTATCTGATATGAGTAGGAGTAATGTGGTTTCTTGATGAGTTTCGACGCTATATTCTTTCATTTTCATACTGATATTTAAAAGTCAACAGTTGGCTTCTTAATTTTCTACACCCTTCGAATCGGCTAGTGCCATCTTGTAAAGGGTCCTACCTTGGACAGTAGAAAATATTTTGAAATACCTCTCAGAGACGGCTGAGACTGTACCAATTACCAACTATCTCGCTGAGAAAACACCGGTGGATTCCAACAGCATTTCCTCTTGTGGTACCACAGGAAAAGAAAACGTCAGTTCCTTCACTCGGGAGAACAGTCCACTCCGATAGAAATTTCATGGTAGAATCCACTAAGATAGTCTACCACTCTTAATTCAGACCACAGCAGTGACCCGATCAAAACTCTGTCCAAAGATCAGGAGAACACAAAGATAAGAGTTAAAATTATTTATAAAACTAATCATTCATTACATATATTTATTATCTTAAATAAATACATAAAACTGATTTTTGCAATTTTATTTGTCTGTCTGTACTTTGCGCCCTTTATTTATTGTTTGGGGAGAATTGAGAAAGAACCAGAAGGAAGCCACGAACCCTGGAGCTAGCAAAGGGTAATTTTTACGCTACACTAGAAAGTGATTTCAGTTGATAATAAGATGTAATTTTAGGTTTTCAATAGCTAACAGGTTGGTTGAAAAGTTTTAAAATAAAAAATGTGTATTTTTTAATAAAATTGGTTTTTGATTCTATAATCTCCTTTAGCTTGAACATACTTATTCCAATGACCCTCCAGTAATTTTATACAATCTCTGTAATGATTTTTAGAACGCTCTGCAAAATATTGTTCCACGGTTCCAATAGCTTCTGCATTCGACGAAAAACGCTTTCCACGAAAGAATTGTTACAAGTTTTTGAAGAGGAAATTGTAGGAGGGTGCCAAATCTTTTAAAAACTTGTGTGAACACGTGTGAACATGTGTGAACACATACATTGTCTTGATGAAAAATGATTGTTTTCTTCTGAAACCGGGTATTGTTTTACGAACTGTTTTATCCAACTGGTCCAAAAGGTTGCAATAATAAATGTTTAACCTTTGTGAAGATTATAAATTTATCAATAAAAAAAATGCTAATTATGTATAAAACAATGACTTTACCAGGTCAAGTTCAGAATTAATTCAAAGTTAAAAAAACCTGCAGTATCCAAAAATATTTTTTTTTTTTTTCGTTAACGTTTGCAATTATACTACAAATTTAGTATTATTTAAGTTTTAGATATTTCAATTTTTAAGATCCAAGATATTAATCCGTTGGTTTTTATCAGGGCTTCGAATACTGGGCGAGAAAAGCGAATCGAGAAAAAGTGTACGTACGGAAGATGACCTTATTTGTACAGCTCAACAGATATAACTGCAACTTTCAAGGTCAATTCATCGATAGTGGGAGGAGCCGAGAGTCAGTTGCATTTAAGCGCCCGATGCGTAAACATCCGTATACTTAACATTGTATGTATGTATGAGCAAATTAGAGATAACAACTGCGATCTATAAGATCTAATAATTCTGATGTTTCCGCAGACTTAATAGCATACTTACCTATCTTTTTTAGAAAATTTAGAATATCTTTGGGCTTCAAGTTAGGTAGGTCTTTCTCTTCTATTTCGTATGACCCTAGGTATCTGACCCTAGAATTACGTAATGCAATGCATTCTGAGATTATGTGTATTTGGGTTTCATCCCCTACCGCACAGAATTTGCACTTTGCTTCATCTACCAATCCTAGTTTCTTTATGGGTCATCGGCAGTGCCCGGTTAATATTCCAGTTATACCTAATATAGAGTACTTCTTATTATGACGCCACCGTAGCGCAGTTAATATCTTATATATGTACACAGCATTCTTACTTAATTAAGTACTCTGATGCCACCGCTATGTGGTGCAGTTGATATCTCATATATTTAAACGTGAATTTTTCGTAGGTATAGACCTAAATACAAATGTACCGAGAACATCTATTAGGGTAGAAGAGGCAATTTATTAGTTTGGGATTTGAAGGACTGCAAGTTAGGACGAGTGGGGGAAGACGTGGAAAGGTAAAAAAGGGAAAAATCAGACCCTGCTCTTCGGTGGGACAATGGAGCTAGGTTTTTGGTGTCATTTCCTACCAAATCAAATACTACGACCGTACTTCAAGTTGGCGCAGTTGATATATTTACAAAAGCAATTATAATTATGTCCTAACTACTTCAACATTTGTGCTCTACAATACCTTTGATACTTGGTTCTTTGTACATATCCGCAAGCTCTTGGTTTGTTCTTCTTTCCCATACCCGATTGTTCCTTTTTTCTCCAAAAATTTTTCTTAATACCTTTGTTTCCCATATTTCTAGGGAACTTATATCTGCTTACCTTAATCTCCAAGTTTCACAGGCAAATGTAACTGTTGGGGCGCAGTTAATAGTTAATATCTAATATATTTAATCGAAAATTTACAAAATACAATTAAGGAGAAAATATGATGAAAACCACAAAACAAAACACAACTTCTAAAAGAGGGTTTACTCAGTAGGTCATCCTTCCACTTCCTGCTAATTTCAGACACCAAAAATGTATATTTCTGCTGCTTTGAGTTTCTCGATTTGAAGAAGGTATTTTTTGTGCTGTTTCATTCTACTTGAAAAACCGTTAAAATTTTACCTTTAGAGTTATCCGATTTAGACCAAAACCAATAGGGTTTTTCTTCATGGCATGAGTATTCTATATATCGAATTTCATGACGCTTAGGGTTATACGATCTGAAGCAAAAGTAATAAAGTTCTTTTTTATGACATGACGATTCTATATACGATTTTATGACCCTGTGATGATTCGTTTAACAGTTATAGCGCACACAAACAGAGGAAAATGTGAATTATATACACACGTTTCAAAAAAAGTTAAAATTTTACTGTTAAGGTTATACGATCCGAACCAAAATTATTAAGATTTTTTTTATGACATGAGGGTTCTATATACCAAATTTTATGACCCTTTGATGCTTATTTAAGAGTTATACCGAAAACAAACAGAGGAAAATGTGAAATACATTCACAAGTTTCGGAAAACCGTTAAAATTTTACCGTTAGGGTAACCTGATCTAAATCAAAATCAGTAGTGTTTTCCCAGTGACATGAGGATTCTCAATACCAAATTTCATAATCCTTTGACTTTCCATTCAAGATTTGTAGCGCACATGGACGGAGGGATGGAGGCACACACAAGCCGATCTTATACGAATTTTAAAGTGATCGCTTCAGTCTCAGCGACGAATGTAGGCTAGGTCCACACAAAACAGCAGTCACGCAGCAAAACATTGATGCTGTTCGTTAACTAATTAAGAACTGGGTATTACGAAGTTGCTTTCCCGTTGAATCTCTTATTTTCTCACGGAAGAGCAAAAAGCGGTTCGCGTCAATTGGTGTCGAAAAACATTGGAAAGATTCATCAAAGGATGAACGTATATAGTACTGTTAGTGGCGATGAATATTGGATTTACTCCTACGAACCTAAAAATAAACACCAATATGCAGTGTAGGTGTTCCACGATGAGGAGAAACCAACAAAAGTGATCCGTTTTCAAAGTATGTCAAAGAAAATGGTCTCAATTTTTGTGTCAAAATCTGGTCATGTGGCAAGAAGAACGAATAACGGTTACTTCCGATTGGTAAACAAACTTTTGTTTATCAGAAATAATCGCGAAACTCCGACCAAGTAACACACAACGGCAAATCATCCTACATCAGGATTTGCAAGTGCTTACACTGCTCAAAAGACAATTTTTAGACCATCTACCGTATAGTGCCGACCTAAGTCCCATCGAATTTTCCGTGTTCCCAAAGATCAGGAATTCAATGCGTGAGCAGCGATTTCAATCATTAGAAGAAGCGATTTTGTAGGTGTCAACGGAAGACTGGAATAACTGTTTTACCAATTGGTTTGAACGTTTGCAAAAGTGTATTGATCTTGGTGGGAATTTTTTTAGAAAGCACATTAGGTGTATATATTTTTTGTTTTTATTGCTTTATGCAAAACTAAAAAGACAACCACTGTACTGCCTCAATACCATTTAGAACTTTTAAATACCTGAAGAAAAAATTTTCTTTCTTTACTAGGCCATACATTAATTTTCATGGTTTTCTTTAAAAAATCATCTTTTGTAACGTTACTAACGTTAATCGTGGCCTGGCCTATTGACTATTAAATTTTTACAAATATCAGTGTTATTTTGCGTCGACGCGACTACTTTATCAGATATGAGTAGGAGAATTTTAGTTTGTTCTTAAGTTGCGTCGCTATATTCTTTCATTTTATTTTGTGCTTCGATAAAAATTAGTTCTCTTCACTTCTTACACCCTTCTTGGTGAGTAAAATTTAACTTGTTATAATTTTAAATAATAGTCAAAAATGTGGTGAATATATTATTGGTCTTTTTATTTGATATTTAAATTTTTCGATTACAATCATTTGTCAAGAATCAGTTTTTTATGGAGTTAAAAATATATAAACACAACAGGTGATTAACTTTTTTCTCGAACTTTGGAGAACCCTTGAGTGATTGTAATCGAAACTAAGGATTATTGGGACGGAATTTTGACTGCTATTATTTTAATTCTTTAGGGCTTTTGCCAAATAGCGAAGGGTCCTAGGTGAGGGATTATCGAGCCATATCTATTTAACGAAAAAACCATCTTGCCATCGACACCGTAGACCGGTGCTGTCCACTTCGGAAGTCTCTACATTTCCTTAAAGAAAAACCATCTTGCCATCAACACCGTAGACCGGTGCTCACCATTTCCAGAAGTCTCAACACTTCCTTACTGAAAAACATCTCGACATCGATTCCGAAGAACGCAAAAAGCTAAGATAAAAAATTAGTTAATTACTTTTTTATTAACCAATTAAAGATATTTTCTTAATAAACAATTTAAAGACTGTTTCATTTTTTTATTTGTCTGTCTGTACTTTGCGCCCTTTATTATTTGTTTGGAGAGAGTTGTAAAAAGAAAGCCAGAAGGAAGCCACGAACCCTGGAGCTAGCAAAAGGGTATTTTTATGCTACACTCTAGAAGGTTGTGTTCATGGGAAAGTTTTATGAATATCGCACCAAGTACCGTAAACTAAAATTTAGTCATAATAAAAACGTATTGTAAACTATTTAAAGGTTTGGTACCGCAAAAAAATCTATTTCCACTTAGAAATTCATAGTATAAAACAAAGGTTGCTTTTTTTATCCCGATAATTTGGTAAATAATTGTGATAATAAAACTAAAACTTTTTAATGATAAAATAAAATAAGAGTGATAACTATCGATTAATCATTTAAATCCAATTTTAATGGCGCAAAAAAGTTCAACTTTTCTTATAGAAATAAGTGATATCTATATGCAATTACAAAAATTTAAATTTACAATTTTAATATGTATTTGTGTTGCTTTTATTGTAATATGGTATGTTAAATATTTATGGAAAAGAAGATATCTATATTATCATTCGAGAAATGTACCAGGACCTATTTCTCTTCCATTTATAGGAGTTGGACTCCATTTGTTAATGGCAAACTGTAAGTAAATTGTAACCAAATCCAAATAAGTTTTTTGTTCCATTATAGCTTTATTTGTAGCTGTAGTAGATTGCTTTAATGGTTTCCTAAAGAAATTTCCTGAAGTATGTGCATTATGGTTTGGACCACAATTGTATTATTTTGTCGCAAAACCTGAACTTATAGAAAAAATTTTAACCAGTCCAAATGCTTTAAACAAGCTTTCTCTTTATGAGTTTGTGGCACGCGATATGGGAGACGGATTGTTTACTGCTAAAGGTATAGTACATTTACAATTATAGTAAAGTATATTCATAAATATAGTGTCTTTTTAACAATTAAACTTACAAATTTAGTAAAATTTATATACAATTCTACCTGTTATACAACGTTAATTGTTTTTTAAATTGTAGAGAGTTGTACGATGATAAACTAACAGTTAAACATCTGCTTTAAATTGAATTGGCTTTAAAGTCCTTTAAGTTTTCAGTTTGTACAATAGATTAGTTTAGTATTGTTATTAACAATTTATTCATAAACACATAAAAATAACAATTTCTTCAAATAATCTACACAACTTTGATACTAAATAACGTCTTTAAAAAACCCCGTACAACAATTCGCACTTCAATCACGGTCTATCGCCAACTATTACAATTACAATTATTATTCTCCGTCCAAAGCGGTCCCTTATATATGAAATTAATTCCTTCTCGAAGCATCTCCAAAATTACAACCAGAACATACAACACTCTCGAATCTTCCGACCGTTCGAAAAGCCACTAGAATATTCGAAGATTCTAAGAACGCGACTCCACTGTCTGGGCGACGAGTCTAGACCGGCTCGTAACAATATGTTAGCTCTCACCCATTGTGACCTAAAATTTACCCTTGGCTAGCTCCGGAGGGTCGTGGCTTCCTTCTGTGTTTTATTAGATTCTCTCCAAACATTAATTAAAGGGCGCCAAGTACAGACACACAAATAAAATTCGAAAGATCAGTTTAAAATGGTTTATTAATTCAATATTGTCACGCCTGGGGGTATTGGGGAATGTGCCATAGTGTTTTGGGATGAGAGGTAGCTTACTGAAGGCACTTCCCACCCAGGTCGTGTTTATCTACCCCCTGGTTAGGTATCCTGCTGAAGGCAGAAAACTAACCAAGGGGAAGATGAGATAAACAACAGGAAACAAACAACATATATATTAACAACGAAACAAACAATAACAATAAATAATTAAAATATGAATAACGAGCTAAATACAATAATCTTTACTAATCTCACAATAATCTAATCCGATCTTACCAAATAAACTACATGGTGGCATGTCACACTTACTCACGAAAAACCTGTCAAGAGTCACAACGGCTCAGACCCAGGGGACTGTTTTGGGGACACCCCGAAGGGTGACCCTTACAGACAACCTCAGACTCCGAACTCTCCGAGTACGACCTCAACGACGCTCTTTTATAGCAAATTCTTACGCTACGTGAGAATAAGAATTAAACTATTTACGGTCGCCTTGAAATCTAACGTACTGACTTTGGCCTGGATAATTACAATTAAAAATAATACAAAATAATACAATAAAATATCAAACAATTAAACTACCCTATTATCGTATGTGACAATATGGATTAGTAAAAATATTAAATTAATTATTTCTCTTATCTTTGGATTGGTTCCGATGACTTCAGACGGAGTTCGATAACTTTTGGAGCTGAACAGTAAGAAGGATGGGGTTCCTTCCTAGGGACTTCTTGTCAGATTTTCAATCGTCGTGGAATGGGACAGCAATCGGAATTGGAATACTCCTCAAGGGACTTCTTGTCGGATTTTCTAACGACGTGGAACGGAACAGCAGTCGAAAGGGAATACCCCTCTAGGGACTTCTTGTCGGATTTTCAATCGACGAGGAATGGAACAGCAAACGGAATGGAATACCCCTCTAGGACTTCTTGTCAGATTTTCTAACGTCGGGGAAACGGAGCAGCAAACGGAATGGAATACCCCCCCTAGGGACTTCTTGTCGGATTTTTTAACGTCGTGGAAACGGAACAGCAACGGAATGGAATACCCCTCTAAGGACTTCTTGTCGGATTTTCAATCGACGTGGAACGGAATTGCAAAATGGCGTCGGCTTCAACTGAATGACGTCTAACGGCGTAATTTCTGATAGGAATTTTGTTGGTCCTTAATAGGGCCCTTCTTATAGTTGGCAATAACCCTATTAATAAAATTGAAATCAAAACTCCGACTTTCAAATAATATTTTTCGAACACAATTGCTATACGTCTCCCCAAAATTCGAGAAAAAATTAATTACCTTTCATGTAAAAATATTAAAATACCACAAAAACTGACCTTGAACAATAGCGATTGTATTTGGAAATTTAAATGTTAGTAAAAATACATAAGATATTATATTCACCGCAGTTTGGATCATTATTAATTAATTAAATTAAAACCAAGGCAAAATGTTACTCACCAGAACAGAAGGGCGAAGATAGTCGGGAAAACTCTGAATTTATTCAAATTCAACGATAAAATGAACGAATTAAAATCAAAAACTCTCGACGAGACCCATTTTCTCCTTCCCAACTAGCAATCCCCTCTCGTATCAACGCGATAAGAATAAATAATATAAAAATATTTATAGTCCGGATGGAATGCTAACGTTACAAACGTTACGCCATCTACGAAGCTAACAGTGTCAAGGACCTTATCAAACAGCAAACTAAAAACTTTACACATAACTCGCCTATAAGCCGGTCCTGGCAGCTTGTGTTACTGTGGTAATTCCACAACAATAGAGTATTTAAAACGGATTATTTGGTTTTACAAATTGAAACAATAAGACACTTTGTGAATATACTTTAATTGTTATTTTTTCTTTCAAAACCAAAATTTATTGTAAATTTATAGCAACAATTTGGAAAAAGAATAGAAAAATTCTTATGCCAGCATTTAATCAAAAAATATTAAATTCGTTCCAAGAAATTTTTGCTGAAAAATCAGAAGAGTTAACAAGTCGTATTTTAAAAGAAACAGGAAATAAAAATTTGGATTTACTTAAACATTTATCAAATTGCACCCTTAACATTCTTTTAAGTAAGTATTATATTTACATAACGGTAACACAGGTCAACAATTGATCTAAAGACCAGATTTCCTAGCTGCCGAATTCAGCAGCCGAATACGGCAGCCACCATATGATTTCGTTCAAAGTTAATTTTTGCTTTTTTTGCATTCACACTTTATGCCGACATAGAATGCCGACAAAAAATGCCGCCAAAGTAAATCTTTTGTCGGCATGAAGTGTGAATGCAAAAAAAGCAAAAATTAACGTTGAACCAAACTATACATATCTACGATTGGTCAGAGAGCACTGAGAGCAGTCAGTCCCCATATTTTAAGGTTAAATTGAGGTTATTCCAAGGTCAAAATGGGTAAAGGCAATTGAATATGCTTTAAGAACTCTACACATAGGTTTTTTAGGCTGCTTAATGCGAATTTGGCATTTATAACATCAGTTGAGGTCGACCAGAGGTTATTTCAAGGTTAAGTTAAGGTTATTCAAAGTTCAAAGTTTGGAAAAATTTAAATCTATTTGAAAACACCAGTTTTTCAATTCAAACTCTGTCATTTTTTATAAAGGTTAAAGGTTGAAGGTTTTACTAAGATTAATTCAAGCTCAAAGTGTAAAATGAATATAAATATGGCATTTGTAATAGTAAGTAACTTGATGCAGAACTTCTTTTAGGGTCAAATTGAGGTTTTTTTAGTGTCAAAGTTTGTTAAAGTGTTTTAATGTGTAGAAAAACCTTCATAGATGGGTTTTAAGAGTCACTGATTTCAAAAAGTTTTCAAATCGCTGAATAAGAGTCTGTATCTGCGTCTTCCTGCGACTGTATAAGTATCTATTTATGTTTCTGTACGTATTTGTGTCTGTGTCTGTCTGTATCTGTATCTTTATCTGAGTCTGTGTCTGTCTGTATCTGTGTGGGTTCATGTGTGTCTGAACCTGTCTCTGAGCCTGTGTCTGTGTCTGTCCGTATCTGTTCGGTCTGTGTGTGTATGAGTCTGTGTCTGTTCATGTGCGTCTGAGTCTGTTTCTGTATCTGTGTCGGTCATTGTGTGTCTCTGTATTTCTGTATCAATATCGGTCCGTGTGAATCTGAGTGTGTGTCTGTGTCGGTCCGTGTGTGTCTAAGTATGTGTCTTTGTTTGTCTGTATCAGTGTCGGTCCGTAGGTGTGTCTGTGTCTGTGTCTTTCTGTATCTGTGTCGGTCCGTGTGTATCTGAATCTGTGTCTGTGTCTCTCTGTATCTGTGTCTGTCTGTATCTGTACATGTCTGCAATGTTTTTGTGTTATTTGATGAGAATATATTTCTCAATCTAAGTGTCTATCTGTATCTGTGTCTGTCTTTGTCTGTGACGTATTTATGGCTTTTTCAAAGGTCAATGTAGTGTTATTTCAAAAATGACCTTGAAATGACCTTGTCTAATGTGATAGAGGTCAAACGACCTCGGATTTGAAATGAGCGACTCCAAAAACTTTAGGATACCCATATGGGGTCCTGTGATATTTCTTAGATCAAATGTTGATCTGTGAATTAAACGAAATATCCGGTAACCAAATAAATTTGTATGGTTTTTGGTAGGAAATTGTAATTTTTTATTGAAAAATAATACAATACTATTTATTCGTCGAAGTACTTACCCTTAGAGTGAAAATATTTTTTGTTCTAAACTGAATAGTTTGCGCGAGAGATATTTCCAAAGTGGTAAAATGTGTATCTATATTTTCTAGATATGTTGGTTTGGGATCTTGATATTTGTGGTCGTACTGCTCTTCTTTCTCTTTATCATCATCATCATTATTGTCAGAAGATTTTAGTGTTATAGCTTTAAAATCTGTTATTCCATTTTGTTCTTTTTGCCAACGTGGAACCAATTTTTGTATGCAGAACTCCCTGGATTTAAAGTCAAAAAATAGGTGAACTGCATTTATTACACCATCTCGAGTTGTGAACTATCTGTACCTCATACAGTTGCCAAGAGACTAAAAAAGATGATAATGACTTGGTGCAATGTTGGGAAAACATGGCAAGTGCAGTATTGTTTTCCAGTCGAGTTCAGAAATTTTTTCTCGGTGTAGTATGAGGCTTAAGGTTATTACGAATATCAAGAATATCACTTTCTTCAAATGATCAAAGAAGGCAGTTTTTGGATGAGTGCTCCTTGTATTGAAGCTGCTCACAATATAAGTTAGCAGTGATAATTTGACTTCATTCCAAAAACTGATAATGTACAATTCCAGTTGCTGTTCACCAAATACACAACAAAACCTTGTTTGGTTGCAAGAAAGCTTTGGGCATGTGTGTTACGAAATCAGTATGCGACAACCAATAATACGAACGCTTAGAATTTGAATAAAATATCCATTTTTCGCTTCAGGTTAATAATTGATTAAACAATAGTTCATTATCAGGTGAACTGTTTGCTAAACAAATGGTGAGACTACTTATTGTATTATCAATTGTCAATTAATGTGGCACTAATTTGCTTAAATTCCTCGTCTTCCTAGCTGATAAAAATGCAAAATAATAGTTTCCGGACTCACACTGAATATTTCTACCAAGTTCTTGGAATGTTGTCCTGGAATTTGCGTTCACCACCTATCGAAGATACTTGTTGTTCATGATTTTTGGTCACCCTAAGCACAGTTCATTGGTCAAACTGAGATCTCCCGAAGAAAAGTCTTTGAACCACTTGTATGCTGTTTGATCACTATTTTGCTTAAATTCCTCGTTTTCCTAGCTGATAAAAATGCAAAAGAATAGTTTCAGGACCCACACTGAACATTTCTACAATTTCTTGGAACGTTGTCCTGGAATTTGCGTCCACCACCTATTGAAGATCCTCGTTGTTTATGATTTTTGGTAACCCTAAGCGCGGTTTATTGGTCAAACTGGGATCTCCTGAAGAAAATTCTTTGAACCACTTGTGTGCTGTTCGATCACTATTTTGCTTAAATTCCTCGTTTTCCTAGCTGATAAAAATGCAAAAGAATAGTTTCAGGACCCACAATGAACATTTCTACAATTTCTTGGAACGTTGTCCTGGAATTTGCGTCCACCACCTATCAAAGATCCTCGTTGTGCATGATTTTTGGTAACCTTAAGCGCGGTTTATTGGTCAAACTGGGATCTACCGAAGAAAATTTTTTTGAACCACTTGTGTGCTGTTCGATCACTCAGGGCATCATCTCCAAATGCGGTACATATTTTTTGCGCCATCGCTACAGCTTTGTTCTTAAGTTTGTACTCATACAGTAACACAATTTTTAATTATTAAAACTAGGAATGTAACAATTTTGCAGCAATTTTTTATGTGTATGAAAAAAGAAGGATTCATACTAAAGTGACAGCAGGTAAGAAACAATGCTATTATAAACAATATCCATTCGAAAATCTCTCAAACTTATTTGGTTACCTAATATTATACTGATTTATCACTGTAAGGCGCCCAACAGGGACTTTACCATAATTCTTGTATTAAAAATAATATCTGAATTTATATTTTAGAAACCGCTATGGGTATAGAATTGAATCGTCAAGTGGGACATAATGATTTTGAAGAAAATCTGCATAGGTAACATATGAAAATAATTTATTCCGTAACTGTACCCTACAATTTTAACGTGGTAAAACAATCTTTAGGTATTAATTAAAAAAATATATTTTTAATGTCACAATAGCGGCCCACCTGGCTTCATACGGGTGCAAAGTTGATGATACTCAATAATCTGCACAATGTCTTTATATACGAAGTCTGTCACAAAGTAAAAGTTAGGAAATATCCAATACTAGTAGTGTCATCTGTTATTGAGGCTATCATTTGATAAGTACCTCATTCATTGATGTTGTGTCAAAATTTCATTACAATGGAACCAAAGTGATAATACCTTTTTAACATGGGTCGAAAAATGAGCATCAAGCAAAGAGACAATACTAAGTTCTCTTTTAAATTTTGTAAAGCATTTAGCCAAAACGCATCGATTATTGAAACAAGTTTATGATGATCTTTGTTTATGTCCTAGCCGAGTCCACGAGTAGTTTAGACGGTTCAAAGAGGGTCGTGGGTCGCTAGAAGACGATGAACATGTTGGTCAGTCGAAATTTTTGATTACGACAGAAACTGTCAAAAAAGTGCAATCCGGAAGCCTAGTAATGGTCAGCTATTCAAGATCTCTTCACTACATTCCCCCACCACCCCTCGCTCGCCAGGTATTCCGTAGGCTCTCATTAACTTGATATTAGTGTTCACTGATCTCAATAACTCCAAAGAGCCTTTATTGGCAACTTTGTATAAAACAACCTTACAAAAACATACTAACCTGAATATTAAAAATATTGTCAATATGCCAATTTATTTGTTGAGTTCTGTTATTTTAATAAAAATTAATAATATATTTTTAATAATATTTTACTTTAAAATATATTATGTCTTAAATGTTTTAGATTATTGAACATAGCTAGTATAAGGGTTTTTACTATTTGGCACCATTTGACGTTTACTTGGCCTCTATATCCCATTGGTAGAGAATGGGCTAGACGTGTAAAGAAATTTAAAGCTCTTGTTGAAGAGGTAACCAAACATGGTTTTAATATTGACAAAATATTTTTACATGTGAATTTTAGGTTGTGCAAAAAAAACTTGATTCATATGAGAAAATCGCGACTCGAAGAAATTCAGAAGCTCAAATAGAAGAAGGTAACTTTTATCAATATATTGAAATGGATCTTCGCTCCGGGAACACCCTCCTTCAACAAAATTATAGGTTGTGGATCCAAGATTTTTAAATTGATTGTCTTCACAAATCAATTTAAAGATGTATAATAAAAATCTTCTTCTTTATAATTTCCAAAATCTATCTTCTTACTGCAATCTTTAAGAAAAAACCTTCTTCCTATTTTTCCATTTGTATCATCATATTATTTCTATCATTGGACTGCACTGCTTACAATATTTCCAATCTCAGGTTTCTTTTTATTTTTGTTGCTTGTTTCTTTTGTTGTTTTATATCTTTTACTTCTTTTATGGTTTTAATTATTTATTTGTTAAAAATTTAAATTTCAATATTCAGTTTTTATATAATTTTTTTATTTTTTTTATCAAATTTGACAATACAATACTCTTCCATCAAAATTCAAAAAATAATAATGATCTCCATATAAAACAATCTATCAACTAAACAAAAACAATACAATATCAAAAAAATTACTTAATCTAGACAACCAATTTAAAAATCCTGGACCACGTTCCAACAACTCATTGAAGGAACCTGTCCCAAGAAGAAAAATCCATATCAATTTCCCCCAAATTTGATTTGACTTGGTGAATTACTTCACCTTGCCAAATCAAATTTCCTTTCATTAAGAAATTTTTCTTCACCATCAGTTGTCAAGCTTTAACTTTAATTATTCCAATTTTAACTTTCATACAAAAATAAATCATTAACATTAAACATTCCACGAATTTCTTCGCTTCCAATAAATTTAACTATATAACTATTTCCCTCATTCTAATTAACAATTTCATATGGTCCCTCAAAAGGAAATTGTAATTTAGCACAAATATTATTTTTTTTATTTGTTACCCTTAACGCTTTAAATATTACTAAATCCCCTTTTTTAAATATTGTTCTATTTTTCTTTCTCTTTTCCATTCTTTTTACATATTTTTGCGCATTCTTATTTTCCCTTATCCTAACTTCTTCTAATACCTTTTCATATTCAATTCCCCTTTCCCTTATCCATTTCCTTTGTGGATTCTCTCCTTTTAAAATATATACTGGACACTCATTCATAGTAGTATTTGGCACTTCATTCATATAACATTCTACCTCATTTAATTTTTCTCCCCATTTCCTATTATTTTAATTTACTAAAATTCTTAAAAACTTATTTACTACTTTAATATACCTTTCAGCAGGATTTCCTGCTACTCCATTTAATTTGATGATGTTCAAAAAACTTTTCAACTTTTTTATTTTTAAAATATGTTGCATTATCTAAAATAATATTTTGAGATTTACCTATCTGTTCTATATATTGATTTAACTTTTCTAACACTATTTTTGTTTTCATATTTTTTTTTTATATAATTTAACAAATTTTGAAAACACATCCACTATTACTAAAATATTATTATTTCCCTCTTCATTAACTATTAGATTACTAATAAAATCTATTGCCACTATTTCTAAACATCCACTTGCCATTACAGTTTTCACTATATTATAATTTTTATGATTTTTCTCTTTTCCTAATTGACAAACATGACATTTTCTAGTTACCTCTTTTGCTATTTTATGATCCCTTTTACATATATAATTTTCCCTAAAAATTAACCATATTTTTCTTGCTCCTATATGCCCATATTCTAAATGTAATTCCCTTAAAATTCTTATTCCCAAATCTTCCGTTATTACATACAATTCTATTTCTCCCACCTTTTTAATCACTAGATATATTATCCTGTATTATTGATCTATTTTTTTCTTTTTCTGTTAAATTTCTTTGATCTTCTAATATTTGATTTAATGAATATATTCCTTCAACATCTTTCATTACATTCACACCTATTTTAATTATTTTCCTATTATCAGTTTTTTCTTCCCTTGTTAATGCATCTGATACAACATTTACCTACTTTTCCTGCTATATATCTAATTTCAAAATCATATTCTTGTAAACTTATATCCACCTATTAATTCTATTATTTCCAAATCTATTTCTTAAAATTGATGTTAATGCTAAATGATCAATTTTCACATAAAATTTTCCCCCTAATAAATAAAACCGTAATTTATTTATACAAAATATGATACTTGCTAATTCTAATTCTGATACACTATAATTTTTTTCATATTTCTTTGTTATTCTTGATACAAAACAAATTGGAACTTCAACCCAGGCAACCACATGATCACGTAAAACGTCATAAAGACGTGACTATCACGTGAAAAATGCATTAGGTCGCAAAATGTCTAAAATACGACCTAAAAAAAACGTGATTCGGCTCCCCAAAAAGAAACGTATACTTCCGAAACGTAATTAACACGTGATTCGGCTCCCCAAAAAGAAACGTATACTTACGAAACGTAATTAACACGTCGAAAAATCGTCAGCAAAGTGACGGATAATAAAATATTTATAAAATATATTTTTTAGGCATTTATTAAAATTTCAAAATATATTAAACCTTTTTAACCTTTTTTGTATGCTTTTCTAATAATAAAACATTTTGATGAGTGTGCCAAAATCTTCTTTTACGCGGTTTTATTTTAGTTGGTACCACGTATCAGTTGGTACGATTGGAACCGGTACGTGTGTTCGTTAGAGGGATTCTCGCTGTTTGCTGTCGGCTGTCGCCATTTTATATTTGTTCGGCGTGGTTTCTGTTTTGTGTGATTGTGTGCTCTTTAAGTATTAAAAAGAATAAGTAAGTATTATATACACACTTTATTTAAATGTATGTAGATCAGTCTTTTATGGTGGTAATCTATTGGTAGTTAGGTAGATGCTTCATATTGAAATGAATGGTTACATTTTTTTTAAGGTCCCATGATCAAGATTTTCTTTTGTGTAGTTATTATTGGGTTCTTTTGCTGTTTTATACATGTAATCATGTACAAAGTAGTAGAATTTTTAAATGATGAGGTGGCGGTTGTTCTTGATAATTGGATAACTCCTAATAAGGGGAATGCCTTTTGGCCTTCTACTCGTAACCATTCATCATACATCAAAATTTTAAGAAAAAAACAAGAAATAGATGAATCTTGGCAGGCTTATCCGATTAACAGAATATTTTATGAGACAGGTAGATAGCTATTTTTACTGTTTTGTGGTATTTTGAAATGTTTAATTCTATTAATTATCGTTTAATTATTGCTCATCAGTATTATAATACTACATAAATGCTACAATTTGCAATATAAAAATGAGTATTTTTAAAACCTTATTTATTTTAAAGATGACGTTGACAAAGCACTTAAAAAAGTAGCTAAAGCTGAAAATACATCAAATTTGGATACAACTGACATTGAAGAATTACATTCTTCACAATCAGTAGTGAAAAGAAATCGAAAGAGAAAAGTATTTTACGATTCTTCTGATTCAGACCAAGACGTAATTTCTCAAAAAAGTGAGAAATTGAAGCGACGACCCCCTCCAATTATATTTGGAAAGGAATCAAGTAAGTTTATGCTTAAGTTATTAATAAATGTAATTACATTTCATTTTCTTTTGAGATTTGTCTTCAAGTGGGAGTTGCAGCATTGGTAAGCAACCTCTAACGGAGATTCGGGAGAATGAATGTATAAAAGAAACCGATCATTCATTGGCTGATTTTGGAGGTAGGTTATATGTCATAGGCTTTGAGTGTAAAACGTAATTTTGCGGATGTTTTAGGACTTAATTCTTCCGGAACTTATCGTGTCTTGAAAAGTACTTTGTCTACGAGAAATTGCGGTAAATAAATCCATAAAGCTGAAACATATTTTTTTCTACTTTTTTTTAACATTTTAGAATGTCACGAAGTTGTAACTGAACTTTTAACTAAAATAATTAAAATTGAGCAACAAAATGGACAAATATTGACAACACTTAGACAGCATATTACAGGAAAAACAATAACTGTACCTAAGTTCAACACTATTAATCTCCCTGCAAAAAGTGTGAATGATTTACATATGTTGGAAGAAGAATTGACAGATGAAAACACTGCACATTTGGTAATATGCCTAATATTTCTGCAGTTTAATAACTGCAGTGGTGCTTTAAAATATGAAATTTTAAGTAATTTTTTTTAGGAATCTTACCTTTCATCATTGGGAGGAGAAGGAGTAGTGGCTAGAACTAATCGAATTTTAAAGGAACTTTTATGTGACACTCTGGCTGTACAATTTAATTTTTGTGGAGGCAACAATAAGCAAGCATTTAACAAACTTAAACTTAAAAAAGTTATTGTAGGTGAGTAAACTCTATTTTATTGTATATATTATAAAAACTTGACTAGAATATTTTATTTTTAACACATGAAATAATTATTTTGCAACCGTGTCAAACTTATAATTTAAATATATATTTTTTTAAATTTTAGATTCTGTAAAAAATGCTTTAAAAGAAACTACCACCGAAAATGTTGAAAATGCTATAAAAGTTTGGCTGAAGCATGCTTCTCACCGTATTAAACGCCGATCTGCTGTACAAGCTAAATCTTAAGTATCATAAATATTTTAGTTTAGTTTTATATTTTGCTCATTTTTTCATTTTAACCTAAATTCAACATGTTTAAAAAACAAAATTTAAAAGCAATTGTTGGAAAAAGGCAGTTAAATCGAAGAATTGCAAAACAGTTGGAAATTGATTCTATTAAGTTGGAATCGTTCATTAATAGCCGGTCTATTAATAATACAAAAGAGCCTCCAATGCCTGAAGTACTAAAAATTGATGAAAATGTGCCTACCTTCCAGTCTGAAATTGATGGTTTTAATTCTATAGATAATTTAAATACTGAATTTGCCTTTAGGGACTCTGATAATGTAAAACCGACATTAGAAGATTCATTAAGAAATTGGGCATTAAATGAAAAAACTTCACATTCTTCTGTTACAAATCTTTTACATATTTTACATGACTACCATCCTTCATTACCATTAGATTGTAGGACATTGCTTAAAACCCCTAGAATAATCCCTACTAAAAAGGTAGGAAGTGGGGAATATATTCATTTTAATTTAGAGAGTAGTTTAAAAAGAATTATATCTAACTTTGAACAATCAATTGAAATACCTGATCCTCTACTTTTGAGCTTTAATGTTGATGGTCTTCCACTCTTTCACAGTTCTAATTTGCAATTTTGGCCGATTCTTTGTATACTAAAAAACTTTAAAATTAAACCTTTTGTTGTTGGAATCTTTTGTGGAAATACAAAACCTATCCCCATTAATGACTATTTGGAAGATTTGTTAATTGATCTCAAATTTTTGTTAGAAAATGGAATAACCCATGATTATACTACCTATCAGATTAAAATACATAGTTTTGTTTGCGATGCACCAGCAAGAGCTTTCCTTAAATGTGTTAAAAGTCATAATGGCTACTCATCTTGTGATAAATGCGAAGAATATGGTGACTATTTCAATGGAAGAGTAATACTTAGATATAATCCACTAGCAAAAATAAGAACAGATGAGTCATTCTTGTTGCAAACTGATGATTCTCATCATCGTGGTATGTCGCCACTGATAAAATTAAATATTGGTATGGTAAGTGATTTTCCCATTGATTATATGCATTGTGTTTGTCTAGGGGTGATGAGAAAATTATTGAACATGTGGGTGGGGGGTTCATTGGATGTTAGACTTCAGGCAAGACTAGTAACTGATTTATCACAACATTTAGAATGTGTTAAGGAAAATTTTCCATTTGAAATAAATAGAAAACCAAGAAGCATTTCAGAATTGGCTCGGTGGAAAGCTACAGAGTATCGAAGTTTCCTATTATACTTGGGACCATTAGTCTTAAAAAATGTTGTTAATTTAGCAATATATGAACATTTCCTCTTATTTCACTGTGGGATTATGATTTTACTGTCTTCAGATTTTTTGAAAATTTTTGGAACTGATATGGCATCTCAGTTTCTTAATACTTTTGTAGCGCATTGTAAAGAAATTTATGGTTTAGAATGTTATGTGTACAATGTTCATGTTTTAAGTCATCTTACTATGGACTCCAATAAATACAACGACACTTTGGACTCTTTTTCATCATTTCCTTTTGAAAATTATCTGGGTGAAATTAAAAATTATATAAAAAATCCAAATAAACCTTTGCAACAAATTTACAATAGGATAGTTGAATTAAATAGTAAGTCATTGAATACATATTTAATTACAAACTCTGTAGAATTTTTGTATGAACATAAAACAGGTCCCATATTAACAGGTCTTGAAAATTATAAACAATATAAAAAAATTCTTTTTTCCAACTTTATGTTAACAATTTTGAATTATTCCACTGCAAATTGTTACTGTTTAGTGGGTAATATTGTTATTAAAATCTTTAATATTGTACAAAATGTTAAAAATGAACAATTTATTATTGGAAAACAATTTCTTAATTATAGATCGCTTTATGTGTATCCCGTAAAATCCGAAATTTTTAATATATTTATTGTAAATGAATTATCTTGTTTAAAAATGTGGAACATAAAAGAAATTTCAGGAAAGTGTCTAGTATTTTCTTATACAGAGAATGAATTTGCTTCATTTCCATTACTACACACGACATGTTGAATTTAGTGTTAATATACACTGTGTTATTTTTTAATACTTAAAAAATCAACCTTTTTAAAAGTTAGCTGAAAAATTGTTTCATTTTTTCAAAATAGAATCTGTAAAACCAATTTTCATGTTATTTAATAAAAAAAAAAAAGTTGTATATTCATGTTTTATTTTCCTATTTTTAAAAACCAGCTTTTATGTGAAAGGTTTTATACAGGTGATCTGCTTATGTTAAGTAGACGTTTCATATACGTATATTATACGTCAGCAAGACGTTAGTTGCTAACGTTTTATTAACGTTTCATATACGTATATTATACGTCAGCAATACGTTAGTTGCTAACGTTTCAAATACGTATATTATACGTCAGTTGCTAACGTTTTATTAACGTTTCATATACGTATATTATACGTCAGCAAAACGTTAGTTGCTAACGTTTTATTAACGTCATTAGTATCACGTGATTGTGGTGGGACTTATTCACGTAAAATTATCGTCAATAAAACGTCATTTGAAAACGTGATTTTAGGTATCTGATAACGTATTTTTCACGTTTTTGGAACGTGATTTTGTTGCCTGGGAACTCCCCTCTGAATCTGAATTAAAACCCCCGCAAATCTATCTTTTGATGCATCTGTACACAATATAAACTCTTCCTGATAATTTGGATGATATACTATTAACTTTTTACAAAATTCGTGTTTCAAATTTTTAAACGCTTCTTCCCTTTCATTTGTCCACTCCCACTTTTGATCTTTTTTTAATAATTCTATTAATTTTAATTCTTTCTTACTTAAATCTGGTATTAATCTTTTATAATAATTTACAATTCCCAAAAATCCCCTCAATGTCTTTAAATTTGTTGGCCTTTTGTACTCTCTAATTCCTTGTATCCTATTCTCATCCATTTCCATTCCCTTTTCATTTATTTTATATCCTAAAAATATTACTTCTTTTTGAAAAAACCTACATTTATCAATATTTATCTTCAAACCCGCCATATCTAATTCTCTCATTACAATTTCTATATGCTCCCTATGATCTTTTTCATTTTTAGAAAATATCAAAATATCATCAACATAATGCAACACAAATTCATCATAATTATCTAAAATTTTATGAACTGCTCGAACTAATGCTGCACAAGCACTTTGCACGCCAAATGGGACTACACAAAATCTATATACTACCCCATCTATTGAAAAACCTGTATAATCTCTACTTTGTTTATTTAAAGGAATCAACCAAAAACTATGTTTTAAATCAATTTTAGAGAACCACTCTGATTCACTCAACCTTCCAAAAATCCCATCCACATTCATTGGAGCTTCATATTGCGGAATAGAAAATTTATTGATATTTCTTGCATCCAAACATAATCTTAATTCCCCATTTGATTTTTTAACAACAACTATTGGATTTATAAACCTTTTTTCCTTTTTTCTATAATACCCGCTTCTAACATTTCTTTTACTTGTTTTCCGACATCTTTTCGATATAAATATGGAATTGGATATGTTCTTATTCTAAATGATTCTATATTCTTTACCTCAATCTTATGTGTATATTCTTCAGCTATTCTCATTTCCTTCATTATTAATTTCTTATATTTAATAATTATTATATTATTTACCTGTTCTTTAAATTTTTCATTACATATAAATTCAAATTTATTAATTTTCTCATAATCCTGATCTTTTTCCATCAAATTTATTTGTTTTGATTCATTACCCTTATTTTTTTCAAAATTCCATTTTATTTTATCATGCTCAATTTCCACCCATTTATTTTCATAATCAATTTTCACATTATATCTATGTAACAAATCAGTCCCTATCACTATATCAATTCCTAAATTTTCTACTAAGTAATAAAAATTCCATTTCTATATATTTTTTATTTTCTAATTCTATTGACTTAATAACAGATTTATTTACTTCATATAATTTTTTTCCATTTGCACCTACCAAAGTTATTTTTGGCACAGTTATTAATTTTTCTTTTTCATCTATCAATTTTTTATTTAACAATGATGCCTCAGAACCTGTATCTATTAAACATAAAATATTATTTATTCCTAATTTTCCTTGAATATAAATTAACCCATTTTTTCCCTGAAATTCATTATCCTCCCCAAATTTAACAAATTCCCTTGGATGTTCATAAATACATTGTTGTTTATTGTTTTTTGGTAAGTGCCCTATTAAAAATTTTCCCTATGTACTTCTACATTAACATTTTGTATCACATCTTCTTCATTTATCTGTTGACCCTTTTGAATATTATTTACCATTCTGTTCCTTTCTTCTCCTGATCTTCCTTGATTTCTATTCTGGTTTTCATTCCCTCGACTAAACTGTCCCCTTCTTCCTTCGATACCATTTCTCTCATAACTCTGAGTCCTATTACCATTTATATATCCATTTCTTCGATCTCCTCTCTCATAATTTTTATTTTGATTATTATTTCCTTCATCCTTATTGTTTCCATTATATTTTCCTACATTATATGTTTCCCTATTCAAATTTTGTTCAATTCTCTGTAAATATTGTTGTAAATTATCTATAGTCTGTATATTCTGAATTGCTATTGTTTCTGTGATATTATACCTAAAATGTCTTGAAATATATTGAATTATATCTTCTTCTCTTAATTTTGGATCTAAATGTATAGCAGTAGGTACTATATAAATATACAGCATAACTCGAATAATTCATTCCCCCTTCTTGATATTTTCCAAAATATAATTTTTCCCTAAATTTAGATTGAGCAAAATCACCCCAAAAATAATTTAGAAACATCTTTTCAAACTCTTCCAATTCAAATATTTCTTTTTCTTTACTGGCAAACCATGTTAATGCCTGTCCATCTAACATTTCACCATTTTAATTTATTCTTCACCATTCTTATAAAAATTTTTGGATGAGTCTTATTAATATTCCCATTAAATTTATGTTCAATTTTAATTATTCCCATATTATTTATATTTTTATATATGTTTCTTTTGTCCAGTTCTTCTACTAACTTTTCACGTTCCTTTTCTTGTACTGTCTTTATTTCTTCTACTTTTTCTTCTATCTAATTTATCTTCTTTACTGTATCTTGTTTTATAATCTTTTCTAAATCATTCAATTTTTTATTTGATAAGTACCTCATTCATTGATGTTGTGTCAAAATTTCATTACAATGGAACCAAAGTGATAATACCTTTTTAACATGGGTCGAAAAATGAGCATCAAGCAAAGAGACAATACTAAGTTCTCTTTTAAATTTTGTAAAGCATTTAGCCAAAACGCATCGATTATTGAAACAAGTTTATGATGATCTTTGTTTATGTCCTAGCCGAGTCCACGAGTAGTTTAGACGGTTCAAAGAGGGTCGTGGGTCGCTAGAAGACGATGAACATGTTGGCCAGTCGAAATTTTTGATTACGACAGAAACTGTCAAAAAAGTGCAATCCGGAAGCCTAGTAATGGTCAGCTATTCAAGATCTCTTCACTACATTCCCCCACCACCCCTCGCTCGCCAGGTATTCCGTAGGCTCTCATCAACTTGATATTAGTGTTCACTGATCTCAATAACTCCAAAGAGCCTTTATTGGCAACTTTGTATAAAACAACCTTACAAAAACATACTAACCTGAATATTAAAAATATTGAAACACGTATGGGGGCTTTTTACACAATTTATTTACAAAATTGTTAAGATACACTGAACTCTGCTGGATAACGTCTAACTACTTGACAATACAATGAACTCTTGTGAACACTTGACTCGAACTGACGTTAACTGCCCATGCATCCCATTATATACAACATTATTTAATCTAGTCAGTGTGTTTAGAAGTTTCTGGAATTTTCTAGAAACATTATTTAAAATGGTCAGTTGATTTTTTTACAAACTTCTAAAAATCAACTGTCAACAACAATCTTTCAAATTAAGGTCCCTTCCTTTACGGTTATCCCGTTACACTGCCCCCTCCTTAGATTCATTCCTCCTGGAATGTTATTTCCTACATCGGAATCCCGCACACTCCTTGAGCCAGCCAAACCATCTTCTTGGAGTTGCTGCGCATCTCCACTGTGGTTTCCCTGGTAAGGCGCCAAACGATCATGATGGACCACGACGGGTTTCCCTCTGGGAATTTTCACGATCCGATAAATGACATCGTTAATCTTCTTCTTGATGGTGTAAAGACCTTCCCAGTTCTTTTGTAATTTGGGACAAATACCTCGACGCCGTCGGGGGTTATAGAGCCAGACTAAATCTCCAACTTGGTAACTCTTTTCCATTGTCCGTGTGTCATAGTACCTCTTCATCCGATCACTAGATAATTGTAGTTTTCCACGCACCAGGTTGTGTATACTTTCCATTCGATTCTGAAGGTCGGCGACATATTGTTCACGGGCCATTTCTTCGCCAGGTTTACAACCAAACACCAAGTCACATGGTAGCCTCATTTCTCTACCGAACAGGACCTTCGCAGGCGTTTGGCCAGTTGATTCGTTGATGGCCGATCGAATTGCCATTAGAAATAGTGGAATATGTCGATCCCAATCCCTCTGACAATCTGACACCACTTTTGACAGATAGTTGGTTATAGTCCGGTTCATTCGTTCCACCATTCCATCAGACTGAGGATGCATCGCTGTGGTTCTCGTTTTGTGGATGCCTAATCTTTGGCAAACTTCTTGAAACAGCTTGCTCTCAAAATTTCTCCCTTGGTCTGAGTGTAATTCTAGTGGTACCCCAAATCGGCTTACGAATTCTTCAACCAATATATCTGCTAAAGTGGTGGCTTCCTGATTGGGAACTGCATAGGCTTCAACCCATTTAGTGAAGTAGTCCATTACAACAAAGATGTACTTGTTTCCTACTTCGCTCTGCGGAAGTGGACCCAATATATCTACTGCGATTCTTTCAAAAGGACTTCCAACCAGGTATTGCTGCATTTCCGCCTTCGGTTTTCGGTGCGGACCGTTACTGGCAGCACATGTAGTGCATTTACGACACCAATCTTTAACATCATTAGTGCAATTTACCCAGTAAAATCTATCTCGGATCTTTTGCAGCGTTTTCGTGATACCCAGATGTCCTCCAGAACTATCATTATGCATCTGTTTTAAAATTTCCGGTACAGCATTTCTTGGGACCACTATTTGTTTCCTTGTTTCTGTGCCCTCGAAATTTTCTACAAGTCTTTTAACGAGCCCTCCGTCCAAAATTAAAGAGTTCCATTGGGACCAGTATGCTTTTAAAGCAGGAGAGGATGAGGATATCTCTCTCCACAACGGACGACGGTCCATTCTCTTCCACTCCCGAATCTTTCTCAGAACGGGATCGTTTTCTTGTTGCTCCTCCAGCATAGAGCTCTCGTCTTCTGGCACAACCTTAACTAAGGCAAGTTTTTCCTCGTTCTGCTCCATACGGGTACAATGGGGGCAATCAGGTCGACATGGTCTTCTGGAAAGTGCATCAGCATTACGATGTCTGGTTCCAGGTCTGTGCTCGATTTCAACATCATATTCCTGTAGTTTTTCGAGCCATCTTGCTATCTGTCCTTCTGGGTTCCTAAAGCTAAGTAGCCACTTTAAACTAGCATGGTCTGTTCTGATCAGGAATTTTCTGCCATACAGATATTTATAAAAGTGTTCGACGGATTTTACAACTGCTAACAGTTCCCTCCGAGTTACACAGTAGTTCTTTTCAGCTTTCGATAAAGTTTTGCTGAAGTAACCAACCACTCTTTCCTTACCGTCTTGTAGCTGTGACAAGACGGCTCCAATTCCCACATTGCTGGCGTCGGTGTCCAAAATAAGCTTACCATCAGGAAGTGGATAAGCAAAAACAGGTGCTGACGTAAGCTGTTTCTTCAATATTTCAAAAGCCTTTTAACATTCCTGATCCCAACAGAAGGACTTATCTTGTTCTGTCAAACGTGTCAAGGGTTTGGCGATGTCTCCAAAATTCTTGACATATCGTCGGTAATAGGAACAAAGACCCAAGAAACTCCGGAGCTGATGTTTGTCGATAGGGATTGGCCATTCCTGAACGGCTTGTATCTTAGCGGGGTCAACAGCAACGCCATCCTTGCTTACGTTATGTCCTAAATAGTTGACCTGTCTCTGGAACAAGTGGCATTTCTTAACATTCAATGTTAGATTAGCGTTCTGTAATCTTTTAAAAACTTCTTCCAGGTTAGATAAATGTTCCTTAAAGGTCTTACCCATTATGATGATGTCGTCTAGATAAACTAGACAAGTTTCCCATGACAAACCCCGCAGGATGTTCTCCATTAGTCGTTCAAACGTCGCAGGAGCATTACAGAGGCCAAATGGAAGGACCGTGAATTGCCATAACCCTGATCCACTGGTAAAGGCAGTCTTTTCTTTGTCTGCAGGATTCATTTTAACTTGCCAGTATCCGCTTTTAAGGTCCAAGGTAGAAAACAGAGTAGAACCCGCCAAAGCGTCGAGGGCATCATCAATCCTTGGCAGAGGATAACTGTCCTTCTTAGTGACATCATTTAGCTTTCGATAGTCGACACAAAATCGCATTGATCCGTCTTTCTTTCTCACTAATACCACAGGAGAAGCCCACGGACTACTGGATGGTTCGACTATGCCATTTTGAATCATTTCTTTAAGGGCTCTGTCTGCTTCTTCCTTTTTAACTTGAGGCATCCTTCGGGGTACCTGACGAATCGGACGTGCATCACCAGTGTCAATTCTATGTTGTACAACATCAGTTCTTCCCAGTTTACTTTTAGAACCAAATACAGGTTTATAACGGTAAAGTAGATCTCTTACCTGTTTCTTTTCTAATTTTGACAAAGAGGGGTCTAATTTTGTCATTAATTGTTCAATTTCGTTGGTCTCATCTGTTTCCGTAACATTTATCTTGTGAATTATGGCCATTACTGGTTCTAAACTTCCCATTTCCGTGTCCTTTCGGAGAAGAACTGGATGATCGTTCAAGTTGATAACTCGGATGGGTACCTCTTTGGCGGATCTAACAAGAGTCTTACCCACAAGGAGTCCTTTTCCCAATTCATGGTCATGGTTCTTCGGCTCTATCATGGCTGGGGCACCATCTGGCTCCAGTCCATCCAACCACGCTGTGACGACACATTCGCAGCTTGCCGGAAGTTCGATATCATCGATTAGCTTAATCGAGGCATTGTCAACTTGTTTTCGGTGCAGGAATATTTCTTCATTACCAGTACGAAGGATACGTTGGCGAAGATCCAAATGAAAACCACAGTGGAGCATAACATCCATGCCCAGAACAACATCTTCATCAACGTCAGCCACCAGCACTGAGTGAACAAGAGAGGTTGAACCAAACTGTAGCGTCACCTGTATCTCACCGTAGACTTTAGCAGAATCTCCGGTAGCGGTACGCAGTCTCCAACTGGTAGGCAACATCTTATTTCGCATAATGATGGTTGGTCGGACGATAGTTTTTGTAGCTCCAGTGACTACCAGCATGCTAATATTCTTCCCATCAAGGAGGCCATCTACATATAAGCTGTCCACGTGATGTCGCAGAGTTGCCAATTTAATGGTGTGAGGGACTTCGGGAATGTTTGGGGTCGAAGTCGCCCTCCAGGAGTCGACCCGTTTAAAGTTTTCCTGCTGCTGGGGTACTTCAGCAGGAGATTTTTCTTTATGGGGGCAAGTATTTCTTATATGGCCTAGTTTTCCGCAGTTCCAGCATTTCACTGGGCGCCTTCTTTTTGGAGATAACTTCATAAACCTCTCTACTACCGCTTCAACGTCGCTAACGGAATGAACGGCATGGTCGTGGTTACCGGTGATTTCCCTTAGTCGAGCAACTCCACGTGAGGCCTCCGTCGCCGCCTCAAACTCCAGGGCAATGGTCAAGGCGTCCACAAGAGTCTTCGGCCGCGCCAACCATACAGCGCGCTGCAACTCGACGTCTCGAAGACCATCGGTGAAGGTTTGGACTGCTAGGCACTCCAGGAAATCCTCCGCTGCATTTGAATACGCAAGTCGTACCATTCTTGCTACATCCGCTTCAAATTCCTGGATAGTTTCTCCATTTTTCTGTTTTCGGCTCTTTAACTGCATTCGGTACACAGGTTGTAGATGAGTTTGACCATAACGCATCTCTAGACGATTCACCAATAACTCGAAGTTGTCAGCTTCATCCGGCGTCAATGATTGCAAGACGTCTAAAGCTTCGCCTCGCAGAGCTACGGTTAGGGACAATGCTTTCTCCTGGGATGATCATCCATTAGCTCTGGCCGCTGCGTCGAATTGTTTCAGGTAATTTGGCCAGGAAGTCTTCCCGTCGAAGGTCGGGGGTTTCATCGTCGTTCGTACATGAGTCGTCTCCTCGCTTCTTTGTCGTTCGACGTCTGCGGGGCAGGTTTCCATCCTTCCTGCATCTCCGTCGCCGTGGTGGATGGTTTGGTTTTGTAGACAAGCTTCCAGTTCTCGTTTAAGCTTTTCTATCTCGGACTGCATTTGCTGGTTGATCTCGTCTCTGAAGTTGGCCACTTGGTGATTCTGCTCGTCTCGTAAGTTGGCCACTTGGTTATTCTGCTCGTCTCTCATGTTGGCCACTTGCTGGTTCAAGTTACTCACTTGCTGGTTTTGCTCGTCTCGCAAGTTGCATATTTCGGAGCGCAAATGCGATATTTGCTGGGAGAAGGAACTGGATAACTCTTCTGGTAGGGTGGACATCCGTTGTGATAGCTGGGACACCTCTTCGCGCTGGCTTCTTATCTGACTGGATAGCTCCTCTTGCTGGCTCGTCATTCGTCCTGATAGCTGGGACACCTCTTCGCGCTGGCTTCTTATCTGACTGGATAGCTCCTCTTGTTGGTTCGTCATTCGTTGCGACAGCTGGGACATATCTTCGCGCTGGCTGCTTATCTGACCGGACAACTGGGAAAGTTGTTGAGTTTGTTCTTCTTGTTGGCTCGTCATTCGTCCTGATAGCTCCTCTTGCAGCCGGGAAAGTTGTTGAGCTTGTTCTTCTTGTTGGCTCGTCATTCGTCCTGATAGCTCCTCTTGCAGCCGGGAAAGTTGTTGAGCTTGTTCTTCTTGTTGGCTCGTCATTCGTCCTGATAGCTCCTCTTGCAGCCGGGAAAGTTGTTGAGTTAGTTCAGAATTTGCTTTTTGAACTGGGTCTTCAAACTCTACAGCGTCAGGGTCCAAATTATTATTAAGGTAGTATTCACGGAGCCTTCTCAACAATACGGATTTGCTCCCAGTAGTTTCCAATTCTAATTCTTCGAGCTCTCTTCTGAGCTCAGCCACCATTAGTTCATTTATCTTTTTTCCAGGCATTCTTATATCTTCACCCCACACCTGACACCAATTTGAAACACGTATGGGGGCTTTTTACACAATTTATTTACAAAATTGTTAAGATACACTGAACTCTGCTGGATAACGTCTAACTACTTGACAATACAATGAACTCTTGTGAACACTTGACTCGAACTGACGTTAACTACCCATGCATCCCCTTATATACAACATTATTTAATCTAGTCAGTGTGTTTAGAAGTTTCTAGAATTTTCTAGAAACATTATTTAAAATGGTCAGTTGATTTTTTTACAAACTTCTAAAAATCAACTGTCAACAACAATCTTTCAAATTAAGGTCCCTTCCTTTACGGTTATCCCGTTACAATATTATCAATATGCCAATTTATTCTTTTTCTTTACTGGCAAACCATGTTAATGCCTGTCCATCTAACATTTCACCATTTTAATTTATTCTTCACCATTCTTATAAAAAATTTTGGATGAGTCTTATTAATATTCCCATTAAATTTATGTTCAATTTTAATTATTCCCATATTATTTATATTTTTATATATGTTTCTTTTGTCCAGTTCTTCTACTAACTTTTCACGTTCCTTTTCTTGTACTGTCTTTATTTCTTCTACTTTTTCTTCTATCTAATTTATCTTCTTTACTGTATCTTGTTTTATAATCTTTTCTAAATCATTCAATTTTTTATTTGTATTAATATTGATTTCCTTTATTTCTTCTTTACATTCCTTGTTAATAATTGTTTTAATTTTCACTTCTTGTAACTCCTCTACTTCCATTATTCTCGCTATTATTTCATTTCTCATTTCTTTCTTTGTTTCTTCTAATTTTTCTTTGTTTATTTCCATTTGTTTCCTTATTTCACCTATGTTCTTTTTTATTTCTTTTTTCATAGAATCCATATTCTTGTTCATCTCTTCTTTTATTTCTTTTTTCATTGCATCCATATTTTTATTCATATCTTCTTTATTTTTGTTAATATCTTGTTTTATAGAATCCATATTCTTGTTTATTGCTTCAGTATTTTTGTTCATATCTTCTTTATTTTCTTTTTTCATATCTTTTAACATTTCTATAATTTGTTCCCATGATTCCTTTCTATCCCCCATTATTATTATTATTTACTTTGATTAGCCTTATTATCCTTACTACACTGACTAACCTGCCTATTTTGACTATCTTCAATACCCTCTCTATCCTGACTGATTTGATTTTCCCGATTATCACTATTATCCCCTTGTTCTAACATTTTAACTTTTGTATTCTTTCCCCCTCTTAATTTCATACACTTATTACAACTTATTTAATGTTTCACACTTTTTATAATAAATAAAGCAAGCTTGACACCTAATAGTAAAAAAAAATTTCTTACCCTCAGTGCCGAAGCAGCCACACGTTCTGGGCGCCAATTGAAATGGATCTTCCCTCCGGGAACACCCTCCTTCAACAAAATTATAGGTTGTGGATCCAAGATTTTTGATGTGAAACATCTATAGCGGCACGTAAATCAGATTTTTGGCGTGGTGACGGTGACGTCATGACGTAAAAAACCTAACGCATCGATAATAATCGATAAGAGATGTACTGATATCTTATATGAAATTGGTGTCATGTTTTGAGCGACGCGACGGGGGAAGAAGCTCATCGATTCAAAAATTTGGCGGGACAGGGTATGAATTGTTTCATAAAAACCTAACTCGATTCCGCCTACTATCTATTCTATATATGTAAAAATGATTGTTTGTATAGGCAACATAATATACCTACATATTTTGCTGACCTGTAAAATTGACAGCTAGTCAATCAAAATAGATTGTTGGTGAATAGTTGTCATACAGTTGTCCGCGTAAAATTTGTGTATTTAGTTTTAAATATGAATAAACAAAGTGTTAATAAAGAAAGTGATGAAAAAATATGAATAAAAATGAGTGAGTACCTACCTACTCTATATACATTGGGGTGTCCGTTATTTCCCAGATTTGGTTTTGTTCTCCAAACACCCATCAAATTTTTAGATTATGACCTAACAAAAATTATCAGACCTTAACCAGCCCTTAATATTCACATTAACCCGTGCCTAAATCATAATACATTTCCCATTTAAATACCGTTTAAAAGTTATTCAACGATAAAGTTGTATTCATAGTTAAATTCATCATTTTCCTATTTTTTATTTAGTATCGCTTTTTGTTTGTACTAAAATTATGAAGTCACTACAATTATATTAATATAGTAACGTACTTCTATATAAATTTGTGTTTTAATAATTTCCTTTTTTAAGATTATTGAATTTAAGGCAATTAAATAAAAAGCTAAACGAAATCACTTTTTAAATTTATTCAATAAATAGTCATAGTTATCTGGAAAAAATCGTAATATTTTATTTTATCATTATGACATATTTAGTTCCTATCACAATCTGTTCTTTTCTGCATATTACTTTTACACAATAATGTCGATGTTTCACATCTGCCAGGCGTCCCGTGACGGCTCACATTTTTTTTTTAAATTGATTCTCTTCACAAATCAATTTAAAAATGTATAATAAAAATCTTCTTCTTTATAATTTCCAAAATCTATCTTCTTACTGCAATCTTTAAGAAAAAACCTTCTTCCTATTGTTCCATTTGTATCATCATATTATTTCTATCCTTGGACTGCACTGCTTACAATATTTCCAATCTTAGGTTTCTTTTTATTTTTGTTGCTTGTTTCTTTTGTTGTTTTATATCTTTTACTTCTTTTTATGGTTTTAATTATTTATTTGTTAAAAATTTAAATTTCAATATTCAGTTTTTATAAAAAAAATTATTTTTTTTATCAAATTTGACAATACAGTACTCTTCCATCAAAATTCAAAAAATAATAATCATTTCCATATAAAACAATCTATCAACTAAACAAAAACAATACAATATCAAAAAAATTACTTAATCTAGACAACCAATTTAAAAATCCTGGACCACGTTCCAACAACTCATTGGTTATGCCGCACTGATGACGGCTAATGAGCCAGAAACATGCATGTCTGCGGTTACCATTCCTACTCGTGGCCTTATTGATTCTTTTTGCGTACATGCCCAATAATTTTCCCCTTTTGTTTATATATATATATATATATATATAAAACACAAAGGGTGCCAAGTATGCGTACTTATGATAAACAAAAGGGGTAAATTAACGGGCATGTACGCAAAAAGGATCATATGGTCACGAGTAGGAATGGTAACCGCAGACATGCATGTTTCTGGCTCGTTAGCCGTCATCAGTACCTAACACTTTTGCTAGCCAAGTGCAATACCTTACTTGGTTATGCCGCACTGATGACGGCTAACAAGCCAGAAACATGCATGTCTGCGGTTACCATTCCTACTCGTGACCATATGATCCTTTTTGCGTACATGCCCGTTAATTTACCCCTTTTATATATATATATATATATATATATATATATTTATATATATATAGAATTCCTAACTATAGAACACACAATACTACGACATAGATATAAATATTGACCAGTCTATACAAGGGCAAAGCCAAACTGTAGACACGTGTTTCGCTCTTGTTAGAGCTCATCAGTAGATACGTTTGTATTTTTTATCATGTTATATATGTATGATAGGGTATTTTTTCGTGGAGCACGTTCAAACAGTGGAATTTTGGAATGTGATGTGCCATTTGTAAATTGGTTGTCTAGATTAAGTATTTTTTTTGGATTGATATGTTTTTGTTAATTTTTTTTTGTATTGTGATATTATATATAAACAAAACTAAAAAGACAACCCTCGTATATTAACAAATTCTTTAATGTCTTATTGCAGCATCAAATAAATTGAAAAATGGTGAACTCCCATTTCTGGACCTTATTATAGAACACACAAATTTTACACAAAAACAACTTGAAGATGAATTGATCGTTTTTATTATTGGGGTAAATCAAATATAACCTTTTATTTATTATAGTCATTGTATAAAAAGTCATTCAAATAGATTGAGTTTATATTTAAATATTGTATAATGTGTTACGGATCGATTTATGTGTGTTATGTAGGGCATGGATTCAACTGCTTCTACTCTTTGTTTTTTGTTTACGGTGCTGGCACTGTTTCCAGATATACAGGTTAGTTAAATAATTTAAACCTTACGCAACCTAAATCAACATTTTTGTTGTAGCAAAAAGTTTTGGATGAAATTTTAGACATTATGGGTCCAGATAGACGTGTGCTATCATCGGACTTACCACACATGAAATACACAGAAAGAGTAATTAAGGAAACTTTAAGACTGTTTCCAATAGGTCCATACATAGGGCGAGAATTTGAAAAAGATGTTGATGCAGGTATAATAATTAAATTGCGTAAATTTTCGGTGTATAGGCTTCAATCCGATGGATTCGCGCCTTGCCATGCTGGCAGGCCTTCGAGATAATATCTTGCATTTTTTTTTCATTATGTAAATTCTCATAAGTTCCATGATATATAACTATAGTATTTTGGTAGGTGAAATGGTATTTCCAGCAGGATCTTCTGTGGTGTTCCCAGCTGTACATATCCACAGGGATCCAAAATATTGGCCCGATCCATTGAAATTTGATCCGGATAGATTTTTACCTGAAAATGTGGCCAAAAGACATCCTTGTTGTTATATACCATTTTCCTATGGTCCAAGGAATTGCATTGGTAAGAAATTGAATACAATAGATTTTTTCTGCTTCTGCAATAGAATTCTCAACTTATTTGTCTTTATGGATTAAGTTTAACATTTTATGAATTTTAAGACAAAAAAATAATTCATGGGACGTTCACAAATTTAGAGTTGTATGTATCATGTATCAATGGTTTTTGGGCTGTTAGGCCGGCGTCGATTGTATTGGTGACTTAACGTTTCGCCAATACAAGCGGTTGGCATTTTCAGAAGTTGCTTCCTGGTTGACAGTCTGCGAACTACTGAGCTCTGCGTGGACGGAGCCCGTATTTATACGTCGGAAGGAAGTGGGCGGGGCCTCAGTTTAAATTTAGAGTTTTTTTACTTTACTGTAACAAGGTTGTCTTTATATTTTTGCATATAGCTGCTTAGAAGGCAGCACTGATAGAACTTTTAGACAAAAATCTAACCACAATCTTTTGTTGACATAAATCCAGAGTTTCATTGCGATACAACAAGTCTTGCAAATACTGTGAATTTTTGAAAACTGGATCTTAGCCACTATTTCCCGCTAGTATTGCGAATTTCAATGTGGTAGCTCCAGTCTTAGCGACGAATCCAGGCTAGGTCTACCCAAAACAGCAAAACAATGATGCGAATCGTCATCTAATTAATGATGACCGTCGTGTAACATACCGGGAGATAGAGGTATCTTTGGGAATTTTAAATACCTCGGATCCAGAAGATCCTACAGGAAGAACTTGGTGTTACGTAGTTGGTTTTCGGTTGGCTCCTTCATTTGCTCACAGATGAGTGGTTTGCGTCAATTGGTGTCGAAAAAAACTGGAACGGTTTAACAAAGGAAGCTCAGAAATCGTTTATAGTGTTGTAAATAAAATGCTATTCCTCGTGTATAATTAAAAGTTATCACCGATAAATATTTTAAAGCTGGAGTAGTTGAAGTATTGAATAACAGGTGACTTCTAATGATAAAAATTTGATAACTGACAGTCCAACTATCAGACTAAATATCATTCCTTAGCATCCCTTTTTGTAGGATGAAAGACATCTGACATATAAAGACCAGTTTTACAGCAGCCTAATTAAGCTTATGCTGCTACTTTCATTGGTTCATGTCCCCACTGCTGAATCTTGGTACCCTCTAATAAGTATAGAGGCACTTTAATGTCTTCAAAAATTGATTTTTTTCTGCGATTCAGTGCATCGCATGTGTTTTCCTGTTCAAAGTTTCCTCCATTATAATCTACAGTTTGTGTCTCCTTTAACCATTTCCATGATTTGCAGGCACCCTTTAACAAGTGCTTGGCTTGTAAGGACAGAATTTGACACTCCAACTATCAGACAAAATCCTATTCCTTTGTAGTATCCCTTTTTGTAGGATAAAAGACATCTGTCATATACTAACCAGTCTTACTGCAGCCTACTTAGTCTTATACTTCTTATTCCATTGGTTCTTGTCACCCATTCAAGAATCGTGGTGCCCTCTACTTGTTTGCACAGGTCTAAGAATGGGTGTAGAGGCACTTTAATATCTCCAAAAATTGACGTTCTTCTGCGATTCAGTGCATTGCATGGGTTTAACTGTTTGAGGTTCCCTACCTCATAATATACACGTTGGGTCTCTATTGCGAAGTGTTTTAATTCTTTTAGTACACATCTGTTTAATACACATTCCTGTGTGGAAAAGAGTTGTTTTCAGTGTTGATTGTGTTGTCTATGGATCCAGGCTTTCATTTGGCTCTGGGCTCTGGAAGTACAACGTTACTGGTGTTGGAGTATCTCTCAGGGCTCCAGTTATGCCAAGGAAAGCAACTCTTTGGGCCTTATCTAGCTTGATGTTCGTTTTTTTGAATCTTTGGTCACCATATGTGACCGTTGATTTAAGCACCATCAAATAAATTCAATAAAACATGTTTAGTTTTTAACCCCATGTTTTGCAGTAAGTGCGTTTGTCCACTATTATCGCCATCTTGGTTATTTATTTAAGATGGTAGTTTCAAGTAGGTTTTGAGTCTTATATCACCTCAAGGTACTTAACTTCTTCAACCACTTGTATATTGGTACCCTTAAGACTTGGATGACCTGCGTCTGTTAGAACCTTAGATTTTAGAGGACTTATGTCATGTCCTACAGTCAAAGTTCATTTCGTGACTACATTCAGAGCATGTTGCATTTTTTCTCTTGTTGTACTATTAAGTTTACGTAAGCCAGGATGACCAGGTCATTCGCATCACCCACTACATGGTGTCTTTCATTGCTAAGTCTCACTATTAGCTCGTCATGACCAGATGCCACAAAAAGGGTCCTAAAACTCTCCCTTGTGGGCAACCTCTTGGTTACCTGTGCTAATAATGTATCTCCTAGTAATGTTAAACATATCACCCGACCTTTAGCATGCAATCTATCCACCTCGTAGTAAAATATAGTTTATAACAGTTTTTTTATATTTTTTTATAGGTTTACAATATGCTATGATGGATATGAAAACTTTAGTAGCGACTATTTTAAGAAAAGTAAAACTATTTACGAAGTATAAAACTCTTGAAGAACTTGAACTGGTGTGTCATATAGTGTCACGGTTAAAGGATGGACCTAAAGTTTGGGTAGAAGAGCGTTAAAAAGAATAAATTCTATATTGATTATAAACAAACCCTGATAAAAATAAAATTTACAATAATCTGTCTAGTTTTTTAATCTCTCAATCGTAGTGAAATAGAATAGTATATTGTGTGGCAAGGGGTGAAACAAGATGACTTCTGACTAGGGCGAGAGTTGACTGCCTGAGCGAAGCGAGGGCTGTCTTCGCCCGTGACTGCGGAGAAATCCAAACCATCAGACATATCAGGGATCTTTTTTCAAAATTCCTTAAATATCACTATTTTAAAAGTTATAACGAAAAACTAAATACCTTTTATTTATTATTGAAACACTTATGGGGGCTTTTTACACAATTTTATTTACAAAATTGTTAAGATACACTGAACTCTGCTGGATAACGTCTAACTACTTGACAATAGAATGAACTCTTGTGAACACTTGACTTGAACTGACGTTAACTGCCCATGCATCCCCTTATATACAACATTATTTAATCTAGTCAGTGTGTTTAGAAGTTTCTAGAATTTTCTAGAAACATTATTTAAAATGGTCAGTTGATTTTTTTACAAACTTCTAAAAATCAACTATCAACAACAATCTTTCAAATTGAGGTCCCTTCCTTTACGGTTATCCCGTTACACTGCCCCTCCTTAGATTCATTCCTCCTGGAATGTTATTTCCTACATCGGAATCCCGCACACTCCCTGAGCCAGCCAAACCATCTTCTTGGAGTTGCTGCGCATCTCCACTGTGGTTTCCCTGGTAAGGCGCCAAACGATCATGATGGACCACGACGGGTTTCCCTCTGGGAATTTTCACGATCCGATAAATGACATCGTTAATCTTCTTCTTGATGGTGTAAGGACCTTCCCAGTTCTTTTGTAATTTGGGACAAATACCTCGACGCCGTCGGGGGTCATAGAGCCAGACTAAATCTCCAACTTGGTAACTCTTTTCGATTGTCCGTGTGTCATAGTACCTCTTCATCCGATCACTAGATAATTGTAGTTTTCCACGCACCAGGTTGTGTATATTTTCCATTCGATTCTGAAGGTCGGCGACATCTTGATCACGTGCCATTTCTTCACCAGGTTTACAACCAAACACCAAGTCACATGGTAGCCTCATTTCTCTACCGAACAGGACCTTCGCAGGCGCTTGGCCAGTTCATTCGTTGATATACGATCGAATTGCCATTAGAAATAGTGGAATATGTCGATCCCAATCCCTTTGACAATCTGACACCACTTTTGACAGATAGTTGGTTATAGTCCGGTTCATTCGTTCCACCATTCCATCAGACTGAGGGTGCATCGCTGTGGTTCTCGTTTTGTGGATGCCTAATCTTTGGCAAACTTCTTGAAACAGCTTGCTCTCAAAATTTCTTCCTTGGTCTGAATGTAATTCTAATAGTACCCCAAATCGGCTTACGAATTCTTCAACCAATATATCTGCTAAAGTGGTAGCTTCCTGATTGGGAACTGTATATGCTTCAACCCATTTAGTGAAGTAGTCCATTACAACAAAGATGTAATTGTTTCCTACATCGGTCTGTGGAAGTGGCCCCAATACATCTACTGCGATTCTTTCAAAAGGACTTCCAACCAGGTATTGCTGCATTTCCGCCTTCGGTTTTCGGTGCGGACCGTTACTGGCAGCACATGTAGTGCATTTACGACACCAATTTTTAACATCATTAGTGCAATTTACCCAGTAAAAACTATCTCGGATCTTTTGCAGCGTTTTCGTGATACCCAGATGTCCTCCAGAACTATCATTATGCATCTGTTTTAAAATTTCCGGTACAGCATTTCTTGGGACCACTATTTGTTTCCTTGTTTCTGTGCCCTCGGAATTTTCTACAAGTCTTTTAACGAGCCCTCCGTCCAAAATTAAAGAGTTCCATTGGGACCAGTATGCTTTTAAAGCAGGAGAGGATGAGGATATCTCTCTCCACAACGGACGACGGTCCATTCTCTTCCACTCCCGAATCTTTCTCAGAACGGGATCGTTTTCTTGTTGCTCCTCCAGCATAGAGCTCTCGTCTTCTGGCACAACCTTAACTAAGGCAAGTTTTTCCTCGTTCTGCTCCATACGGGTACAATGGGGGCAATCAGGTCGACATGGTCTTCTGGAAAGTGCATCAGCATTACGATGTCTGGTTCCAGGTCTGTGCTCGATTTCAACATCATATTCCTGCAGTTTTTCGAGCCATCTTGCTATCTGTCCTTCTGGGTTCCTAAAGCTAAGTAGCCACTTTAAACTAGCATGGTCTGTTCTGATCAGGAATTTTCTGCCATACAGATATTTATAAAAGTGTTCGACGGATTTTACCACTGCTAACAGTTCCCTCCGAGTTACACAGTAGTTCTTTTCAGCTTTCGATAAAGTTTTGCTGAAGTAACCAACCACTCTTTCCTTACCGTCTTGTAGCTGTGACAAGACGGCTCCAATTCCCACATTGCTGGCGTCGGTGTCCAGAATAAGCTTACCATCAGGAAGTGGATAAGCAAGAACAGGTGCTGACGTAAGCTGTTTCTTCAATATTTCAAACGCCTTTTGACATTCCTGATCCCAACAGAAGGACTTATCTTGTTCTGTCAAACGTGTCAAGGGTTTGGCGATGTCTCCAAAATTCTTGACATATCGTCGGTAATAGGAACAAAGACCCAAGAAACTCCGGAGCTGATGTTTGTCGATAGGGATTGGCCATTCCTGAACGGCTTGTATCTTAGCGGGGTCAACAGCAACGCCATCCTTGCTTACGTTATGTCCTAAATAGTTGACCTGTCTCTGGAACAAGTGGCATTTCTTAATATTCAATGTTAGATTAGCGTTCTGTAATCTTTTAAAAACTTCTTCCAGGTTAGATAAATGTTCCTTAAAGGTCTTACTCATTATGATGATGTCGTCTAGATAAACTAGACAAGTTTCCCATGACAAACCCCGCAGGATGTTCTCCATTAGTCGTTCAAACGTCGCAGGAGCATTACAGAGGCCAAATGGAAGGACCGTGAATTGCCATAACCCTGATCCACTGGTAAAGGCAGTCTTTTCTTTGTCTGCAGGATTCATTTTAACTTGCCAGTATCCGCTTTTAAAGTCCAAGGTAGAAAACAGAGTAGAACCCGCCAAAGCGTCGAAGGCATCATCAATCCTTGGCAGAGGATAACTGTCCTTCTTAGTGACATCATTTAGCTTTCGATAGTCGACACAAAACCGCATTGATCCGTCTTTCTTTCTCACTAATACCACAGGAGAAGCCCACGGACTACTGGATGGTTCGACTATGCCATTTTGAATCATTTCTTTAAGGGCTCTGTCTGCTTCTTCCTTTTTAACTTAAAGCATCCTTCGGGGTACCTGTCGAATCGGACGTGCATCACCAGTGTCAATTCTATGTTGTACAACATCAGTTCTTCCCAGTTTACTTTTAGAACCAAATACAGGTTTATAACAGTAAAGTAGATCTCTTACCTGTTTCTTTTCTAATTTTGACAAAGAGGGGTCTAATTTTGTCATTAATTGTTCAATTTCGTTGGTCTCATCTGTTTCCGTAACATTTATCTTGTGAATTATGGCCATTACTGGTTCTAAACTTCCCATTTCCGTGTCCTTTCGGAGAAGAACTGGATGATCGTTCAAGTTTATAACTCGGATGGGTACCTCTTTGGCGGATCTAACAAGAGTCTTACCCACAAGGAGTCCTTTTCCCAATTCATGATCATGGTTCTTCGGCTCTATCATGGCTGGGGCACCATCTGGCTCAAGTCCATCCAACCGCGCTGTGACGACACATTCGCAGCTTGCCGGAAGTTCGATATCATCGATTAGCTTAATCGAGGCATTGTCAACTTGTTTTCGGTGCAGGAATATTTCTTCATTACCAGTACGAAGGATACGTTGGCGAAGATCCAAATGAAAACCATAGTGGAGCATAACATCCATGCCCAGAACAACATCTTCATCAACGTCAGCCACCAGCACTGAGTGAACAAGAGAGGTTGAACCAAACTGTAGCGTCACCTGTATCTCACCGTACACTCTAGCAGAATCTCCGGTAGCGGTACGCAGTCTCCAACTGGTAGGCAACATCTTATTTCGCATAATGATGGTTGGTCGGACGATAGTTTTTGTAGCTCCAGTGTCTACCAGCATGCTAATATTCTTCCCATCAAGGATGCCATCTACATATAAGCTGTCCACGTGATGTCGCAGAGTTGCCAATTCAATGGTGTGAGGGGCTTCGGGAATGTTTGGGGTCGATTTCGCCCTCCAGGAGTCGACCCGTTCTAGTTTTCCTGCTGCTGGGGTACTTCAGCAGAAGATTTTTCTTTTTGGGGGCAAGTATTTCTTATATGGCCTAGTTCTCCGCAGTTCCAGCATCTCACTTGGCGCCTTCTTCTTGGAGATAACTTCATTAATCTCTCTACTACCGCTTCAACGTCGCTAACGGAATGAACGGCATGGTCATAGTTACCGGTGATTTCCCTTAGTCGAGCAACTCCACGTGAGGCCTCCGTCGCTGCCTCAAACTCCAGGGCAATGGTCAAGGCGTCCACAAGAGTCTTCGGCCGCGCCAACCATACAGCGCGCTGCAACTCGACGTCTCGAAGACCATCGGTGAAGGTTTGGACTGCTAGGCACTCCAGGAAATCCTCCGCTGCATTTGAATACGCAAGTCGTACCATTCTTGCTACATCCGCTTCAAATTCCTGGATAGTTTCTCCATTTTTTTGTTTTCGGCTCTTTAACTGCATTCGGTACACCGGTTGTAGATGAGGTTGACCATAACGCATCTCCAGACGATTCACCAATAACTCGAAGTTGTCAGCTTCATCCGGTGTCAATGATTGCAAGACGTCTAAAGCTTCGCCTCGCAGAGCTACGGTTAGGGACAATGCTTTCTCCTGGGATGACCATCCATTAGCTCTGGCCGCTGCGTCGAATTGTTTCAGGTAATTTGGCCAGGAAGTCTTCCCGTCGAAGGTCGGGGGTTTCATTGTCGTTCGCACCTGGGTCGTCTCCTCGTTTCTTCGTCGTTCGACGTCTGCGTGGCAGGTTTCCATCCTTCCTGCATCTCCGTCGCCGTGGTGGATGGTTTGGTTTTGTAGACAAGCTTCCAGTTCATGTTTAAGCTTTTCTATCTCGGACTGCATTTGCTGGTTGATCTCGTCTCTGAAGTTGGCCACCTGCTGATTTTGCTCCTCTCGCAAGTTGGCTACTTGCTGATTCATGTTGTCCACTTGCTGATTCAAGTTGTCTACTTGCTGATTCAAGTTGGCAACTTGCTGATTTTGCTCGTCACGAAGATGAGATATTTGCTGGGAGAAGGAACTGGATAACTCTTCTGGTAGGGTAGACATCCGTTGTGATAGCTGGGACACCTCTTCGCGCTGGCTTCTTATCTGACTGGATAGCTCCTCTTGTTGGTTCGTCATTCGCTCTGATAGCTCCTCTTGTTGGCTCTTCATCTGACTGGACAACTGGGAAAGTTGCTGAGTTTGTTCTTCTTGTTGGCTCGTCATTCGTCCTGATAGCTCCTCTTTCAGCTGGGACATATCTTCGCGCTGGCTCTTCATCTGACTGGATAGCTCCTCATGTTGCCGGGAAAGTTGTTGAGTTAGTTCAGAATTTGCTTTTTGAACTGGGTCTTCGAACTTCACAGCGTCAGGGTCCAAATTATTATTTACGTAGTATTCACGGAGCCTTCTCAACAATACCGATTTGCTTCCAGTACTTTCCAACTCTAATTCCTCGAGCTCTCTTCTGAGCTCAGCCACCAATAGTTCATTTATTTTTTTTCCAGGCATTCTTGTATCTTCACCCCACACCTGACACCAATTTGAAACACTTATGGGGGCTTTTTACACAATTTTATTTACAAAATTGTTAAGATACACTGAACTCTGCTGGATAACGTCTAACTACTTGACAATACAATGAACTCTTGTGAACACTTGACTTGAACTGACGTTAACTGCCCATGCATCCTCTTATATACAACATTATTTAATCTAGTCAGTGTGTTTAGAAGTTTCTAGAATTTTCTAGAAACATTATTTAAAATGGTCAGTTGATTTTTTTACAAACTTCTAAAAATCAACTGTCAACAACAATCTTTCAAATTAAGGTCCCTTCCTTTACGGTTATCCCGTTACATTATCTTATTTTGTTAATAACAATCGCAATTTTTAATGTGCTAATATACCCTTTAAAAACATTTTTCTAGACGTCATTCCGAATCGAATGAGCTATGGCACATATTTTTAGCAGCTTTATTTCTATTTAACACGTTTTTGAACTTGTGGACTAGACTATAAGTCTAGTGATGTGCAAAATTATTTTTTAAATGAAAGTGAAAATGAATATAGTTTATACAACACAAGAAATTAAACACACAATTATTTATTTTTATACTAAAATACCGTATAACTGCTGCTAATTCAATTCTCCACACTTCTACCATATAAGAACTGCTCTAACCATATAAATGAAGAATTTTCTTGAGAAAAACTGCTATATTCAAAACTGGTAAGTATTTATTTCAATACTTCTCTTCTTAAGCTGATAGCTTAATCTTCTTAGCAATGATAAATATTCTTTCTAGTACAATATCTCTTCTCTTCGACCTTTTCAATCTTTTAAAATAACTTTAATCGTTCTTCTTACCAAACTCGTACGATTCCTTCTATTCAACTTTAGTACCAATATTATATTATTCAAATCTATTTTAACTTATTATTTTATAAAAAACTCAATATTTAATACTGCAAAACATTTATTACAACCATTCTCTTCAAAAGACCAAGGAAAGAGCAATTTCTAAAATCAACAACTTAACAAAAGCCTATCACTAACAATCTAAATCCTATATAAATTTTTCCAACATCGTTTCATTACGCACAACTGTGCGTTATAGCTTACTTACCCTGCATGGTGACAATGAGTATAAATGACATTTACTGTCAAAGGAGTAGATAAAGTAACTTTCCGCACATGTGCGAAAAAGTATCATTTTTCATGGGGGCAGAGAGTGTGTTAAGTGTTACTTTTCCATGTATTGTATTTTTCTCTTCTACGACATTAACAAGTTAAAGCAAAATAAAAAAAAACAGATTGCTGTAAATTTTATTCATGACCACTGAGTGTTTACAGTGTATAATAAGATGTTATTCGTAGCGTTCTTCTACCCAAACTTTAGGTCCATGTTTTAACCGTAGCATAATATGACAATCCAGTTCAATTTCTTCTACAGATTTATACTGAGTGAATATTTTAAATTTTCTTAAAACAGTAGCTAATATTGTTTTTATATTCATCATACCATATCGTGCACCTATTATAAAATCATATAATTACTCTAATCTAGTAAGAGGGTTGTCTTTTTAGTTTTGCATACAGCCGCTTAGAAGGCACCACCAATAGAACTTCGTGAATAGAACCTTCAGACACAAATCTAACCTCAATCTTTTGTTGACATAAATCCAGAGTTTCATTGCAATACAAGTCGTGTAGGTACAGTGAATTTTTGAAATTAGCAAGTCGGTCGAACAATGGATCTTAGCCGAAAACATTTTCGGGAAAAATTTTTTTACAATTTTCGGATAGGGTTATCCCCACAGCAATATCTTGCTAAAATAGTTTCTGTGTTAGAGAATGATGCACCACACCAGTCAACTATTTCTCACTGGTATTGCGAATTTTAATGTGGTCTCAACGACGAATCCGGGCTGGGTCCACCCAAAACAGTAATCACATAGCAAAACATTGATGCGGTTCGTTAGCTAATAAGGGATGACATTTAGAGAAATAGAGGCATTTTTGGGAATTTCAACGACCTCGTTTTAAAAGATCCTTAATAAGAAACTGGGTGTTACGAAGTTAGATTTCTCATTTACTCATATACATTTTGGAAAATAGAGGCATCTTTGGGTATTTCGAAAACCTCGATCCTAAAGATCTTACATAAGGAACTGGGTGTTACAAAGTTGGTTTCCAGTGAGATCCCTCATTTACTCATAGAAGAGCAAAAAGCGGTTCGCGTCAATTGGTGTCCAAAAACATTGAAACGGTTCAACAAAGGAAACTTAAAAACGTTTATAGTATTGTTAGTGGCGATGAATCTTGGATTTACTTCTACGAACTGGAAAATAAACGTCAATTCACTGTGTAACTGTTTCACGATGAGGACAAACCAACAAAAGTAATCCGTTCTCGAAGTGTGTCCGCAACTTTTGTGTCAAATTTTGGTCATGTGGCAACAATTGCTTTAGAAAATCGAAGAACGGTTACTTCCGATTAGTATATGAACATATGTTTACCAGAAGTTATCGCAAAACTCCGACAAATCAACACGCAACGCCGAATCATTCTATATTAGGACAATACAAGTGCTTACATTGCCCAAAGGACAATCGAGTTTTTGGAGATTCAAAACAGCGAAATGTTAGACCATTCACCGTATAGTCCCGACCTAAGTCCCAACGACTACTTTACGTTCCCAAAGATCAAGAATTCAATGCATGAGTACCGATTCCAGTAGCCAGAAGAAGCCATGCTTTTAAAACACCGATTTTGCAGTTGTCAACTGAAGACTGGAATAAATGTATGACTAATTGGTTTGAACGTATGCAAAAGTGTATCGATCTTGATGGAACATATTTTGTAAAGCAATAAAGTAAAGTCTATATATTGTTTGTCTTTATAGCTATATGCAAAACTAAAAATGACTTGTCTTTACAGTGAGTGCCAACGAGCCGAAGCCAAGTATGGCAGTTAGGCAAGCGTGGAATAGCACCGTAGAATATAATTTTTATACTACTACAACTTAAGAATTATTTATTTTAATTGTTACAAACAAATGATTTAAGAATTTGATTGTAGTAGTAGAAAAAGTATATTAGTTCACAATATCTTACCAATACAATTTCTTGGACCATACGAAAATGGTACATAACAACAGGGATGTCTTTTGGCAACATTTTCAGGTAAAAACCGATCCGGATCGAATTTCAATGGATCAGGCCAATATTTTGGGTTTCTGTGGAGAAATAAACCTCCAATAGCCGCAGAGCATCCTGCTGGGAATATCATGTCACCTAATAAAATATTCTATGATAAGTAATCGGTTGGATCAATTTTATTTTACAATTATTTTATTTATTTTTACTTTAGAACCATATACCGATCTATCTGATCATTTTATATTAAGAATAACTTCACCAGACTATTGTTACCTGTAAAAATTACTTAGTTTAAAAGTTGTAGTTCAAAAATTTGCCTTGAGCGGTGTTTGCAGTAAAATTATCGAGATTTTCTAGGCGTAATTAGTAATTGTCGTTCCTTTACGAGTTAGTACCTCTAAAAATCTGGTTCATTGGTATTTAGCCTCTTTGAAATACTAGAAAGTCTATTTTAATAATGTTTTCTTTGATAATTTTATTTGTTGTGAGTGTCTAAGAAAGGGTGATATTTTATTCATACTAACCAAAGTCAAGTGGTTTAAATTTAGTTAAACATTATTTTTTTTATTATTCATCAAAGTCAGGGCCGGTTTGTACTCGTGCTTTAGGCATTAAGTTACTCTCAATAAAATGGAAAAATCTGATTTAGATAAAAACTGATTTTGCTTGGTTATTCGATAAACGATTTAGTTTTGATTGTTCGTTTCTATTAAGGACACTTCCAAATTCATTCAAAGGGGTCCACCCGAGTTACAGAACTATTTCTAGATTGGATTAGTTCCAGCCAAGATTTTTTAAAGGAAAAGAAAAAGAAATTTTAAGACATTTCGTCCTAAATTTGGAAAATGGAAGATAACTGTTGGCCCCTAAACGCGAAATATTCTGCTTATGGTTTAAACTATAGATTCCGTTACATTAGAGATTCCGAAGACTTCCATTAAAGAGATAAGAAAATAATTTAGTCTTTAATGAACATAATAAATTTTCTTTTGACATAAAACTTCATTTTCATTATTTTTTATTTTAATAATTTGTTTTTCAGATAAATAAATTTCAAAACTATTTAAACCCTCTCAGGAGTTCCACAAGCGTCAACCTTAGCCCCAATTCTTTACACTATCTACGCTAGCGATATAACTTAGCTACAAAATATCCAAATATACGCCGACCACACGGCCTTGTACACCTCCGTAGCTTCGACTTAAACTCTTAACCGAAAAACTCAAATACTGCTAGACCGGTTCTCCAACTGGTGCAGCAGATGGAGTAGCCCTCAATCCCAACAAAACCCAAACGGTCATCTTTAGACATCCAAACCTCAGCCGACAAGAAAATCTCACATTCGACCATATTAACCTCTCACTATGGGAGGCACAGCTCGGGCGATTTACTCGAACGCTCAGGTCGGACGTCGATGTTGAACTCACAATTAATAAAATAAGAAGACGAGCGTCCCTTCTAGGTGCCCTCGGTGGTAAACACGAAAATGTAACACCAAAACCCTACTTTAGACTTATAAAACTATTAACCGACCTTTGGTCGATTATAAGGACGTGCTATACTTTGCTCTTCCTTAGAGACTCCTCCATTCCCTTCTTGCCACAGAGAGAGCAATCACACGCAAAGCCAAATACCTACACCACCCTTGCCCAAGCCATATTGTCTACCAAAACACAAATATACTGCCTCTCTGTTCTCGATTTCAGATGCTACAACAACGACACGTCTCTAGGAGAACGAACATCATAGCCCAGAGGACCGTCAATACCTACTGGCATGAAGGACTCCAAAGAAGATTATGAGGAGTCCTTGGCGAAGGTCTCTGTGGTTCCCTTTGTTCGAGCCAAATAGGAGGCCTCACGACGGAGGCAACACGCCACAGCGTCAATCTCCCAAACCAATATTGCACCACGTGGGACACTCCACACCTCACCTACACTGACACCAAAGAAGAAAGTTGTTTGACAAGGCACGTTCATGGAGCTTTGAATCAAGAAAACACCAACCTGCTATTGGGAAAAAAAGATTGTGGGAGCGACTGATGTTAACTTCATCCAAACCTTCCCACACACTCCCTTAAAAGGACATAAGTCCTACAGCAGGTTCCTAACACCCAACACTCCCAGTAACACCACATTCCTATTAACTTCTTCTTCTTGTGTTCTGTTCTGTTCTGCTTGTCTAAATTAGTTTACTCTGAGACGAATTGTAAGCAGTTAAAGATAAATAGAAGTAGTGATAGAGTTTTACAAAGCGTTGTGATTTACAAATTAAGGACACATATCTGACCGGTTGCTTTATTTTAATTTTGCGCTTTATCTTTTCATAAAAAAATAAACAGATTTTTATTAAATAAGAAAATCGCTAAATCAGGACAAAGTGATCAAGCATCGGAAAGTAAGGGAGGTTTAATAAAAGAGAAAACAAAGCAAATAAGACGATAGCTATTTAAACTTTGGTTTTACTGTAGTAGAAGTAAATGATGAGGAATCATGAGTGTGTGCTCTGTTTGAAAATTATAGTGGTTGAAAATATGCTCTCCTATAAGCTTAAACGACATCTCGAGACTATTCATTTTACTACAGTTAGAAAGTCATGCGATTTTTTCATAAGAAAGTTGCAGAATGTAGAATCACAAAAAAAACCTGTTTAATCAACAAGCCTTAGTAGCTTTCAAAGTGGCATACAGGGTGGTGAAATGCGAGAAACCTCATAAAATCGCAAAAGAACTTTTTACTTTTGTATAAAATAAATATTATACCTCCATCAACATCTTCTTTTACTTCCCTTAAGAAGAATACAGCTACTGGAAATAGTCTTAAAGTTTCCTTAATGACTCTCTCTGTGTACTTCATAAGTGGTAAGTCCGATGGTAGTACACGTCTATCAGGACCCATAATGTCTAAAATTTCGTCCAGAACTTTTTGCTATAATAAAAATGTATTCAGTAAAATTAAATTAAGTTAGATTAAAGTTATTTTTATTTTAACCAGCCAGAAATTAGTACTTTCCGGTTTATTTTTAGGTCAGAAAATCTCATTTTGTCGGACAAGGCCAAAAAATAAAAATGAGTTCGGTAAAAGCTTTTACCGGACTATCACAATAATTTTCTGGCCCGGTCCGACAATAGTATATTACGACCCTAGGCCAGAAATTTGGATTTTTTGGCGCGTGGAATATAGATGCCAAGGAGAAGCCGAAGCATCTATATTCCACGTGTTAGAGCATCCAACTTTGTGGCCATGGGTTAATTACTATTTTTCTTGATCCCCATCCGAACATAGTCCGCCAGAGCGCGCTCTAATTCAAGCAAGCCATAAAAGTTGGACTATCTGGAGCGAAGAGCTGCCAGAAAGTGCGTATTTTCGGGTAGGGGATCAAGGAAAATGAGATTTTCTGATCCAAAAGTAAACTTGAAATTACTAAATTCTGACCGGTTTAAAAAAAATAATTGTACGTAATACGTCCCAAAAGTGCATTGACTGGACTCGCCCGCGGCTCGCCTTGCAATTGCCCACTCGTCCAGTAAAAGTCCACTTTCGGGACTTGTTATGTAAAGTACTATTACTAACCTGTACATCTGGAAACATTCCCAACATCATAAATAAACAACAAAGGGTAGAAGCAGTTGTATCTGTGCCCTACATAACAAAAAAAAATGGTTATAACCTATAGAAGATATCTATATAATAATTTAATAAAAACTCAATTTATATTTTTATGAATAAAAGGTTAAATTCTTTTACCGCAACAATAAATATATTGATTTCTTCTTGAATTTCTTTTCTTGTGAAATTTGTATTTTCTATGATAAGATCCAGAAATGCTATTTTGCCATTTTTTAATTTATATGATCCTAAAATAAAAAAAAAGTTAACATCGGATTTTTAAAAATTAGACAGTAAGAGTAGTAACAGAAGTACCCAACACGCGCCTGGATTCATAAATTCTTATGCGAATGATTTAGCAAAATCATTATGATATTCGTGTTCCGCGACCTCAAAAACCTCCTAGTACCGAGTACACACTGATTTTGTATCAAATTTGCATAACATTTCCTGGAGACGAGGTCCGTCTTAAGTAGCAGGTGTTTCGTCCTTCAACGGATAAGTTTTCGATCATTTTTAAAGGATTTACCTCCATACCATGTTTTGCCAAAATCATAGCTCCACCACGTTTATTCTGTACACGACAAAAATAAGAGCTCGGGTTATAACCAAGACACTTAGATGCTGAACCTCTTCTGTTAAAAGAAAGTGCTCGACCAAACAAATAACACTGTATTTTATATTATGACGCATGGTCGCCATCATTTTCAGTTTCAGCACATGATGGACAGATGATTAAATTTTGACCAACTACTTTTGCGCCTCTTAGACGAACTAGGCAAGCAGGATGATACTGTTTTTCACATTTGGTAGGTACATTTTAATTCGCCTTTTAGAGATCTTTTACAACTCGCGCATGTAATTTTCACATTTCACTGTTAACTAATAAAACTTAATAACTACAAACACAGGCAAGCAGAAATATTTTTTTTTTTAAATCAACTGTATTCAATTAAATAAATACTTAGAAAAATAAGACCAGTTGATGTGTGTCCTTACTTCAAACACGAAAACTAAACAGTAAAACGATCAATGTACAAAAAAAAGTGTTTACAAAACCCCATAGTGCAACATATAATGCAACCATGTGACGGCTCTGATTCAGGAGCCATGGACCGCAGGAGGCAGAATCATGGGGATGAGCACCGCGCAAGGTGAGTTAATATACGATACTGACAGTGACAAACCTAGAGCTTGCATATATGTCAGTAGAGATATTAAGACACTGAAAATCACTAATCTCTGTTCTAGGGACTGTGCCGTTGCAGAGATATACGAGCAGATGGGTGACGGTTACGTCAGAATCCTACTTGCTTCCGTATACCTGCCGTATGACTCCCGGGAACCACCACCGACCAGAGAAATGAGGATGGTAATAGAATACGGAGTCAGGGAAAGGAGACACCTGTTGTTAGGCTGCGACGCCAACGCTCACCACAAGGCCTGGGGAAGCAGTGACATCAACGAAAGAGGTGAGTGCTTGTTAAGCTTCATAGCTGAATCTAATTTAGTTATATTGAACAAGGGCTCCAAACCAACCTTTAGGCAGAGAAGAGGGGTAGTACTAAGGGAAGAGGTTTTGGACGTAACTTTGGCTAGCAATTATGCGGCGACAAAAGTTGCAAACTGGAAGGTATCCGATGACCATTCGGCGTCGGATAACAGTTACATTGAATTTACTATAGGCTCGATCTGTACAAAAGAGACCTATAGGAACGTGAGAAGGACAGACTGGAACCAGTACCGGGAGGTGCTAGGGGACAGACTAAACCTACTAAAAGACATAAAAGGGCACGGGGTGGAGGATATGGCGAATTCTCTGAACGAGGCCATATTAAGCTCGTACCATGAAACCTGCCCAGAGACTGTGAAGAACACGCGCAGGCAAGCCTGCTGGTGGAACAGTGGGTTGGAAGCCCTGAGGAGGAAAGTTCGCAGACTGTATAATGCTGCAAAGCGTACAGGAAACTGGGACAACTACTCAAGGGTGCTCACTGTATATAACAAAACAATAAGGAGAGCTAAGAGAGAGTCATGGAGAGAATTCTGTCAGAACATTGAAAGTGTTCCTGAATGTGCAAAGCTCCATCGAGTCTTAGCTCGAGGTCAAACCAATCCTTTAGGCACAATGCTTAAAGAGGATGGTACATATACGGACGGCCCAGAAGAAACGCTAGAGTGCCTTTTATGCGCTCACTTCCCAGGATCCTTACAACCGCAGAACACAGTCCAAAATGATGTGGAGAGAGGGACTAGGATGCGGACGATAAAGGAGGACTGGGACTGCGCTAAGGCTGTGATCACCTTTACGGGCATTAAATGGGCTCTTAGGGCATTTCAACCATTTGAAACTCCTGGTACCGATGGCATCTATCCTGTGTTCCTGCAGGAAGGTGGGGACCAGTTGATACTCCCCTTGGTGCGTCTGTTCAGGACCAGCTTAGCCAGTGGAGTAATACCAACAGCATGGAGGACTCATACCGAAGCCTGGAAGGGACACATATGCTGTGCCTAAGGCTTTTAGACCCATCAGCCTTACATCGTTTATCCTGAAGACCATGGAGAAATTAGTGGATAGACATATAAAGAACAGGGTCCTTTTAAGCCGTCCTTTGCACCCGAACCAACATGCCTATCAGAAAGGAAAGTCATGCGAAACAGCCTTGCATGCGCTGGTTGCAAGATTGAAGATGCTATCTTAAACAGGGAAATAGCGGTGGTTGCTTTTCTTGATATAGAAGGAGCTTTCGACAACACTAGTACTCGCTCTATTGTGTCAAAGCTGGTATCAAGGAATGTAGAAAACACTGTGGTGAGGTGGATAGGCAACATGCTCGAAAGTAGAAGAACGCAAGCATCTCTGTGTGGAACGGTAAAGGAGGTCAAGGCACAAAGAGGTTGTCCACAGGGTGGCGTCCTGTCACCGAATCTGTGGAATCTAGTGGTTGATGACCTCCTTTCTGAGCTCAATGCACAGGGAATGTACGTTCAAGGATATGCTGACGACATTGTTGTCCTAATAAGAGGAAAATTTATGAACACTTGCCTAGAACTCATGCAGAGGGCATTGTTCATAGTGGAAAGGTGGTGTAACCAGGAGGGTCTGAGGGTCAATCCAATGAAGACTGTAATGGTACCATTTACAAGGAAGAGAAATGTTGATATCGCTACGGTACCAACTCTCTTCGGTAACCAGATCCAGGTTAAGAGAAAGTTCAAGTACCTAGGAATTAGACTGGACGATAAGCTCACCTGGAACAGCCATTTGGCACATATAACGCAACGCTCTCAGACCACACTTATGATGATGAGACGGGCCGTTGGGAAGACATGGGGTCTGAGCCCACAAATGACTAACTGGCTATACACTAGGGTTGCAAGACTGATGATGGTGTATGGCTCGATAGTATGGTGGACCAAAGTGATGCAAACTACCGCTGTAAAGAGATTACAAAAGATCCAGCGAGTAGCGTGTCTTGGAATCACAGGAGCCATGAGAGGTACTCCAACTGCAACCCTGGAAGTAGTGCTAAACCTCCCACCTCTCGACATTATTGTGAAAGGGGAGGCAAGGATGGCAGCCTACAGAATGGGTTGCAGTGGCAACTGGAAGTATAATGCCTCCAGTGGGCATACAAGGATTGTGGACACTGTACAGATGGACACCTTGGAAATGCTACCAGACAGGATGGTGAAGATCACAGATCTAGAAAAGCCATACAATGTCAATATTATTGACAGGGCTGCCTGGGAGAAAGGTGAACCTGAATATATGAAAAGGGGGATCACTTGGTGTACGGATGGCTCGAAAAAGCCAACAGGCACTGGGGCGGGAATATATGGAGTCAGACCCAAGGCGCAGTTTTGCGTAAGCCTGGGTAAACTGGCTACTGTTTTCCAGGCTGAAGTTGTTGCCCTATCAGAGTGTGCAAGAGTGTGTTTGGAGCGTGGTATGACAGGCCACACCATATACATAAACTCGGATAGTAGAGCAGCGCTAATGGCACTTGACAGTTTTGACTTTACCTCTAAAGCAGTATGGGACTGTCGTCAGGCCATGAAAACTCTGGGAGAGTACAACAAGGTTATCCTTAGTTGGGTTCCAGGGCACAAAAGTATCGCTGGCAATGAGGGAGCAGACAAGTGGGCAAACAAAGGAGCTGAAAGCCTGCTCATTGGCCCAGAGCCGACGTGTGGTATTGCTTACAACACAGCACGAAGAGCTGTTCGCCAGTGGATGGGCATAGAACATCGAAAGAGCTGGGAAAGAACAGAAGGTAAAATACAGTCAAAGAGAATGCTGCAGACACCTACTGGTGCTATAGCGGCAGATGCCCTTGGGCTGAGGAGGAAGACCCTGCGGAAAGTGGTTGGCTTCATCAGCGGCCACTGGGTATTCCGCGGACCTCTACATAAGATGGGAATTCAAGTTGAAAACCTCCTATGTAGAAAATGCGGTGAGGAGGAGGAAACAGCCTTTCACGTGATATTCATGTGCCCAGCCCTGCAAGGTCTGCGTGTGAGATCCCTTGGCCTACCGACTGGAGATCAAAGGGAAGAACGGGCAACCATAGTCAAAAGGATCTCTTGGTTCATTAAGAACCTGGGATTTGACGGAGAATGAGAACCTGTGAATGAGGGTGCACAATAAGCTGTACTAGCTGCGATGCAATCCCATGGACTACCCCTAAGCCTGGCCCTCTTAAAAAAAAAACATGTGACGGTAGTATGGACTACAATACAATAATCATTACTGAATATTATGATTAATATTATTAATATAAAATACTAAACTTTATATGTTTACTTACGTGACAGAATTATAAAGTAATCTGCCAAACACAATGTAATACGTCACTATGATATTCCAAAACATTAGCTCAGATTGTTTTTTGTATATCTATCTCTTTTCAATGTACTGACACCTTATATGTGATTCTGTCTCTCTCTTACTCACACCATTACATATGTAATGATTTTTGCCATTTGACCCCACACAAATCCAGTGCATAAATAGAAGTATAACTTAAAAAAAAATTAAGTTGCAGCAAGGTTGGTAGGTAATACTGGTTATTTAATAATGAGCTCCAGGTACTCTATAGGGTATTATAGCCATTCGTGTTCTGCGACCCCAAAAAAACCCCGAGTATCGTGTTTTGACCAATTTCGATACAATCTACTATAGAACTTCAGGAGAAGAGGGTCACCCTGGGCACAAGGTACCTCGGTGACCATTGCCATCGTGATTTTCGTGTTCTGCGACTCCAAAAACTCACACGTATCGTGTTTTGACGAATTTTGATGCAATCTACTATAAAACTCAAGGAGACGAGGTGGATGCAGTGTATCCTGGACACCAGAAACCTCGGAGGTCGTAACCGACATCATATTCGTATTCAGCGAACCCAAAAACTCCCGGGTAACAAAATTGAACTGATTTCCACCAATATTTACAGAGTAATAAATTTTTTTATTACTTTGTAAATTTGTCTATCCGAAATGCATTTTTTTCCTGCAACAATGTAATTTTCAAAATGCATCGATCCCATAAGGTCACAAAGTTTGTGGAGTCGATTAAGAATCGAAAAAAAAATCATAGGGATCTATCTTACTGCAAAAATTTTAGAGGTTTGGCCGAATTTAATGCTTTATTTTCTCGACTAAGGGCACCTTAAGAAGGATATCCTTAAAAAGAAAAATTAATCAACGATAAGTGTTATGCGATGTTTTGCAGTTATAAGATGGTTTTTGCATCCTTTTTTTAACATGGATAAAACATAAGTTTAGCATTTTACATCTGAGGCGAAACAATAGACTGAAAAGAGATAATCAACTAAGAATAAAACAAAGAGAATTCCATTGGTTGGAAGGTTAAAGCGTCAGTTTTTTTAGATCTGCGTATAAAAAGTTACATAAGTTACAATAAACGACAATTTTTATGCAAACTTATTGCAGTGTTTGAGTGTTGAAACCCAGAAAAAAATTTCTGGGTTTGGCTAAAAAGAAAGTGCTATTTTATCATGACAATCCACCGGCTTATATGTTCATTATTGCGATGGCCAAAATTAGTAAGTTAAAGATTGATTTGCTGCCTTAACCATTATTTTCGGCAGATTTAGCTTTCCCAGGTTATTATCTTTTTCCAAACTTAAAAAAATGACCTAATGGTAAAAGATTTGCTAATTATGAAGATAAGGAGCCGCAGTTGATGGCTAGAGGGAAACATCACTGGGAAAAGTTTTTTTTGTGTTTTCTTTCTTAGGTGAGATTTTAAGACTACCCTTGTATATGCAGCACTACTAAAACAAAAAAAATCATTTAAAAAATTACCTTCTTCTAACTGGGCATCTGAATCTCTTCTATTCGCGATCTTCTCATATGCTTGAAGTTTTCGATCCACAACCTAAAATTCACACATAAAACTATTTGCATTTAATTTAAAAACCTCAACTGGTTACCTCTTGAATAAAATTAAGAAATTTTTTTAAACATTTTTCATACTCTCTGCTTATAGGATATAAAGGCCAAGTAAAGGTTAAATGGTGGCCAATATTAATCATTCTTGTTGTAATTATATCCATTAATCTGAAACCAGTAAAAATAAAAAAAGATTAACGCTTTTTACTTTACTATTGATTAGAATGCGTTTTAAAACATTTTTAGTACCTTCTTATCGAATTTTGATGAAATGTAAAAAAAATCTGCACTTGAGTGTAAAAAAATTGACTCACTAGTTATATCCTTAAACTAGCGGACCCGGCGAACTTCGCACCGCCTAACACTAATGTTTTTTCCCATTTTTTTTTATTTTTACGATTAATTTTTTGTATTTTTTATCATATTTTCTCGTTAATTACCAGTTTTTACTATTATTTATAGTACTTTGTAATTTATCGGTTAGGTATATTATATATTAACTGCGCCACCTAACGGTGGCGTCAAAGTTCATAGGTAAGTAAGTTTTGCTCTTTTAAATATATGAGATATCAACTGCTCCACCTTACGGTGGCGTCATAGTACTTAGTTATGTAAGAATTACACCTCAACGGCGCCACCTTAGGGTAGCGTCGTAATGATTAATTTCGTAATAAACGCGTCCGATCGCTGCAAAATTAGCCTCTATTTATAGGCACGTTACCGCCGCCCCGGCCGGCCAGTACCACCGCGAGCGCTACGTCTCGCGATTTTAAATCTGTAATATCTTCGAAAATATTCACTTAAATCTTGTGCTGTACAGGACCATATAGATCTATATTAAATCAACAATGTATTTAAGCTATTTAATTGGATAAGGATTAATGCTGTATTGGTTAAAATCGCTTCGAAAATTATCCATTATTTGTCGTAAAAAGTAAATGACAAAAAAAAATTATTGTGGGATATCCATAAGAAATAGACATATACCATCGCGGAGTTTTCTGTAGACCTTTTCACTGTGTACAAATAATTAGTACATTATTTTGATAAATCTCGTAGGGTTCAGCCTGCGTTTGCAATGTAAGCGGAAAAAAATTGATAATTAACGACATCACATTAGAAACCTCAAAAATAACAGTATTTCTCCAATATTTAATGGATGTTATTATACACATAAACCTTCCTCTTGAATCACTCTATCTATTAAAAAAAACCGCATCAAAATCAGTTGCGTAGTTTTAAAAATTTAAGCATACAAAGGGAAATAGGGACAGAAAAAGTGACTTTGTTTTATACTATGTATTGATTGGCACAGATCGGATAATTTTTCTAATAAATTCTTGCCTTCCATTCTTCAATAAGCGACTTTCCGCCCGGACTGTTCGTTTAAGATCATTCCACACATGCTAAATTGGATTTAAGTCCGGGCTCAATGGTGGCAAGTTAATTGTAGATGTACTGACACCAGGTCTCAAAGGAAATTGATCTTCACATGAACTTAGGGAAAATTAAAGTTCTATCTACAGAACAAACTAACATTTTGGTAGATGGAAATAAAAACGAAAATTTGACAGAATATTTATATTTGGAACACCTTATTAAACTGGGCAAAGAGAATCAAACGATCGAAATAGAAAGGAGAATTTGTATTAATCTTAAAAGAAAAGTCTTTAATACTTGTATCTTACCTGTGATGACGCATGGTATAAAAACAATATCCCTAACAACCAAAACAACAAATCGACTTCGTACAACACAAAGATCAATAGAAAATATTATGCTGGGCGTTAGTTTGACAGACCACATAAAAAAGATGAAATTACTAGAAAAACAAGGATGAAAGATGTTATTACTGCTGTAGCAAATGCAAAGTGGACCTGGGCAGGACATATCACAAGACAGGATCCTAAAAGATGGTCCAAGCAGAGTTACTCTCTTAAGATCAAGAATGAATAAACTCATTGCATTAGAAGCATTGGAAGACCACAAAAAACATTTGGTAGATGATATTAAGGAAAGATCAGGCAGGAGATCATGTCAAACAGCGCAGGACCGAAAAGAATAGAAATGTCTTGGGGAGGCCTATGTCCAGGAGTGGACTTTGAAGGGCTGCTAAAAAAGAAGATACCTACCTCATTTGGGTAAGAAGTGGCGACCCGTGCGGAATGGCATCATTCATTTTTTTGAATTAACATAAAATCGTCACCATTGCATCTTACACATGTTCCTTTTATCACCTTTTATCGATACCATCCTACTTTTGTTAAAGAACAATACCTAATTCCACTGATCTTTATTCCAAACCAGAAATTTTTGAGCAAATTTTAATTGCCTTTGCTCATGGGCTACAGTTACCTTAGAAGATGAGGCTGACCTGTTTAGTGTCAGGTTGGCTTCCTACTGCCTTCTTCTAACGGTCCAAACACATTTCAGACATCTTCAAGTTCTTCATTGAGGCCAGTGAAAATTAAATTTCGAATTCTTAGGAATTTTGGGACAAGAAATCCATTTTGCTCTCGAGCAAACTGTAATTGCCTTTGCTGGTGACTACATTTCAGTCTTCTTCAAGTTCTTCCTTAAGGTCAGTTCCAGTTAAATGTCGATTTCTCAGAGATCTTGACACGAAAAATCAATCTTATCTTTGCGTTATCACTCACTTTACAGCCTTATTTTCAGAAACTGTAAATTTAAGTTTTAACATAGATGAATCTGGTATGCGGCACTAAACATTCACCAACGTGTAAATACGTCACAAGCACTTGCCGCAAGCTTTCTTTGATTTGTGTTCGAAAACCGACACTGCCCTGGATCGCTAACAAGCTCTTCCCATCAGCTTCAAACCAAGCCAAACACCCCCTTTATACACTTGTTTATGTGGAACCTTGCCAAAACTTGCCAAGTATGTAAATGTACCATTACTTTTCCTTAAGTTTTTACCTGATAGTGATTAATATTTAAAAAAAGTATATTACTCTTTTAACTCATTGGTATCGGTAACGATCATAACCTACCTATCCAGATTTTCTCCAAAGTCATTATTTGACACTTGACAATTCATTTCTAGATCCAAAGCAGTTTCTAAAATATAAATTTAGATATAGCTATGCATTTTGCTACTGTAGGTTGGGTACCCAATTAAATTTTATTTAATCACTGTTATACTTACTACAAATGATATCAAGTGTACAATTTGATAAATATTTTGCTAAATTTAATTCTTTATTTCCTACTTCTTTTTGAAAAAGAGTTGTAAGCACCTCTGCTTTTTCAGCAAAAATCTCTTGAAAATAATCCAATATTTTTTGATTAAATGCTGGCATAATAGCTTTTCTATGCTTCTTCCACTTTGTTGCTAAAAATTTTAAATATATTTTTGCTATGAAGGCAATAATAACATTTACCTTTAGAAGTCAACAATCCTTCGCCTATAGCCATTATTATAAATTTATAAAGAGATTCCTTGTTTAAAGCGTTTTGATTGGTTAAAATTTTTTCTACATATTCAGGTTTTTCGATTAAATAGTATAACTTTGGTCCAAACCAGAATGCACATACATCAGGGTATTTTTTTTGCAGATTCGTTAGACACTCAACTATAGCTTCAAAAAAAAATGTCCAATTTGGATCAAACACTTATATGGATGAATTTAGAGAATTTACTTACAGTTTGACATTATAAACTGGATTCCATATCCTATAAATGGAAGACAAAAAGGTCCTGGTATATTCCACGAATAATAATAGATATATCTTCTTCTCCATACATATATACCACACCATATACAAATAGCAGCGATGCAAATATATATTAAAATTGTAGTTGTATATTTTTGTAATTGTGTATTAACACGAGGCGATGTTTCTGTAAATTCAGCTGGATTTTCTTGCGGTAGCAAAACTAAACGATAAATATTATTAGACATTTTTTGTATACAACAGTGTCATATTTTATAGTATACTAGCTGTACCCGGCGCGCGTTGCTACGCCATCAACTAATAAAATAAATTTAAGAAAAATAAAAGAGAAGAAGAGATAGGGAAGGAAAGAAAGTTTATAGTTTTGTTTTACTTATCGCAATATCAATATATTTTAAGAACTTTTATTTGTACGAATTCGTATAGATATCTATTAAAATCAGTATTGATACATGGAAGCGCCAACTGGTGGTAACTTCCATTAATACGAATATCATATTTATCTTACCCATTAAAAATACATCATCATACTGATTTTCGTGACAATTGGTTGAACGGGGCAGAAGTTGCTACTCTGCAGCACCACCTAGTGGTGTGTGGCATCAATGAGCATATCATACAAAGCTTCTCCGTAGAAAAATATATATACATACCAATTTTCATGACAATCGGTTGAACGGGACAGAAGTTGCTACTCTGCAGCGCCACCTGGTGGTGAGTGGCATCAATAAGCATATCATACAAACCTTCTCCGTGGAAAAATACATATGCATACCAATTTTCATGACAATCGGTTGAACAGGGCAGAAGTTGCTACTCTGCGGCGCCACCTGGTGGGGAGTGGCATCAATGAGCATATCATACAAACCTTCTCCGTGGAAAAATACATATACATACCAATTTTCATGACAATCGGTTGAACGGGACAGAAGTTTCTACTCTGCAGCGCCACCTGGTGGCGAGTGACATCAATGAGCATATCATACAAACCTTCTCCGTGGAAAATACATATACATACCAATTTTCATAATAATCGGTCCAGTAGTTTTTGAGTTCATTGAGTACATACAGACATACAGACATACAGACATACAGACATACAGACATACAGACATACAGACATACAGACAAACATTCATTTTTAAATATATAGATTTATTTTTAACTTTTTATAAGATTTTTTTTATTTTTTTTCGTAAAACAAGGTGGCGCCCCCTAGGAACATCGTACATGTTATATTTTAGGAAACTTCATCTTATTAACATCAGCGATAAAAACGTTAAATCCACGACTCGCTCTGCTTCTACACCAATTAAAATGTGACTTAATACATTTTTTTATTTTGTTGAAAATTCCACACCTATAATTTTGAACCAATCAAAAAACGTTATTTTGACAGATTACCACGGCATCGGAGGTATTTTAGCGGAAAATTTTTTTTCGTGGGGTACGCAACAGCGAATTATACTGGAAATTTTTTGACGTTTACAATAACAGACCATTTTTGGCAGACTGGTTTTTATTTGTTCACATAATATTTAGTTATATACTATTTTCTATCTTGAAATGGTATTCCCATGCAACTACAATGAGTAGAAATTACTAATTTGAAGGCCTAAATAATTGCTGACAAAGCTATGACGCACTATGAATCTGTTCATGCAGTTTCCCGATAAACCTCTAAAATTATAATTTTCTACCACTTGTAGTAAGCTCAAGTAACTATAAAATAAAAGAATATTATATTTTTTGTCCCTAAATGGCACTTTTGAGCTACTACAATCAGTACTAATCAACAGTTTATAGGCTAAGAGTCCATTGGTGTGAAGACAAACTGAATATTATTATGTAATCTGTTCCTGTAGGTATGTATCTGTAAAACTAATATTTTTTTTCATTTTCTACCACTTGTAGTAGCCCAAAGTAAATAAAAAAATCAAAGAATGTAATATATTTTATTATAAAACTGCATTAGCGTGTAACTACAATGAGTAGAAAACAATATCTTAAAGGGCAGGCTAAGAAGCCACTACATGGCCATTACATTCGGTGTGGAATTTTCTTATCGAATACCACGCAAAGTCAAATTAATATCCTGAAATTTTTTCTCGCTCATAAATATTTTTAGAAAATTTTCCTCGTCTTCGACTCGGGAAATTTTCAAAATATTCATGAGCTCGAAAAAATTTCCGGAAATAATTTGACCTCTAGTGGTATTAGTAGTGAAAATTCATTGTTTGAGTCTACTAATAAAAGAGTATTATCAATTGTTTTATGGCATAAATGTCATTATACGTCATTATTAGCAATTTTTTGTATAAAATAGTGTCATTGTAAAATTTTTATAATATATCCATATTTAATTTTTATAAGATTTTCTTCTAATAAATATGGTGGCGCCCTCTCTGTGTTTTTTGCTATTTAACTAAATTTTATATTTCAGAAAACTTCATTTCATTAACATCGTTGATAAAAAATGTTGAATCCACGACTCGTTCTTCTTCTGTCTCAATCTAATATTGAAAAGAGTTATTTTCAGACATATATGTCATTATATGTCGTTATTAGCCATTTTTTTGTATAAAAGAGTGTCATTAAAACATTTTTCTAATATATTTATTTTTATAAGATATTCTTTTAATATTTAAAAATTATTAATTAAAAGGACAAAGTTAAATGGGCAATATCTAGCTTCTCCCCCTTCAAATCACCGGAACTGGAAGGAGTTTACCCAGCCCTGCTGCAGTGGGGTCTGGAGGAGCTCCTCACCTAGTGCAAATATTCAGAGCTTCCCTAGCTCTGAATTATATACCGAAGATGTGGAGAGAAGTAAAGGTTGTCTTCATACCAAAACCTGGAAGGATGGATTACTCCATTCCAAAAGCTTACCGACCTATTAGCCTTACATCATTCTTATTAAAAACGCTAGAGAGGCTAAATGAAAGGTACATAAGGGATACAGTGATTAACACCGAACCACTGCATCCCAATCAACATGCAAACACAACAGGGAAATCCACCGATACGGCCCAACATCATGTGGTTGGTCAGATCGAGCGATCATTGGACAAGAAAGAGTCCACCCTGGGCGTGTTCATAGATATCGAGGGAGCTTTCGATAAAACTACGTTCCCTAAAATAATGCACTCGCTTACTAATCGAAATATACCTACAACAGTAAGCGGATGGATTGTCAGCATGCTCTCCATGCGTGCAATAGAAATAACTGTAAATGATGTCAAGATACGAGGCAAGGTTACGAGGGGCTGTCCACAGGGAGGGGTTTTATCACCTTTACTGTGAAACATTGTTTTAGACAGCCTAATTCAATGAACATGACAAAATCTATACAGTAGCCTACGCAGACGACATTGCAATTCTGCCAACAGGAAAGTTTGAAAGCACCCTATGCGACAGAATGCAAGTGGCTTTCAAAACAAAATAGACATGGTGTAAAGAGCAATCACTGTCTACTAACTCAAAAAAGACAGAAATGATTCTCTTCACGAAGAAAAGGAACCTAGGGGCTTAAACGCACCCAGTCTTTTCAACGTTAAATTAAGCTTTGCTACAGAAGTGAAATACTTAGGTGTTATCCTTGACAGCAAGCTGTGGAACTCACACATAGAAAGCAGAGTTAAAAAATCATTTATATCTTATGAGCAATGCCGCTGAACCATAGGACAGACCTGGGGATTATCCCCCAAGGTCACCACGTGGATCTACACGGCAATCATAAGACCTATGCTAACATATGCTGCTGTCGTGTGGTGGCCTAAAGTGAAACAGGCTCGTAACAGGAGCCATGCGAAGCACACCGACCAGCGCAATGGAAGTCATACTCGGTCTCACCCCCCTTGATATATTTGTTAAGGAGTTCGCATTGATGACCATAGTACGCTTTCGCACAGTTGGTATCAAACCCACTGTAGGGACTGGCACCCATACGGACAGTCTGTTGAGGGAATCGATAAAGGCAGACACGGATGCCGTCGCACCAAAATTTGTCTTTAACAAACCCTACAAAATATTAACAAACAAGACAGTAGACCCCAACGTAGTGAACGCTCTGAGTGCCTATACGGATGGATCAAAATCAAAGCAAGTTGTGGGATGTGGAATTTACTCTAGATCCTTAAACTTAAAAATAAAATGGGCTATGGATGGCTTGTCAAGTGTGGTTCAGTCAGAACTCACAGGCATAACCATAGCTGCAAAAGAATTGATCAATAGGAACATCACAGGCAGGAATGTAAATATATACATTATACATACACAGACTGCCGACAAGCACTACTGACCTTGAAAAGACCACGTATCACTTCAAGTTTAGTACTAGAATGTCACCAATCTCTAACTGAGGCCAGCCAGAATAACGTGGTTACTCTCAGCTGGATCAAAGGACATGGGAACTCTAAAGGCAACCGCATTGCGAACAATTTAACAAGGAGGGCTGCGGGCTACAAATATGTTAGCACTCGCCCATCTACCAAGCTAACATTGTTCGCTGCCGTCGACCTTATCAAACAGCACTCTCACCAAAACTTCAATTATTACCTCATGCTGGCGAGGAAACAGCAAAAAAATTTAAGGCACTGACCAGACAAAATCTCCGAACAGCTGTGGGATTCTTAACAGGTCACTGATGACATGTCAACAATAAAGTATAAAACAATGATGTGTTAAAATTGATGTATAAAACAATAACATATGTCAGAATTGACATATTAAACAATGACAGATGTTAAAATTAATAAAAACGATAATATATGTCAAAAATGCAAATATGACATAAAAAAACACATGTCAATATTAATTTATAAAACATATTATACTAGCGGACCCGGCAAACTTCGCATCGCCTAACACTAATGTTTTTTCCATTTTTTTTTTTATTTTTACGATTAATTTTTTGTATTTTTTATCATATTTTCTCGTTAGTTACCAGTTTTTACTATTATTTATAGTACTTTGTAATTTATCGGTTAGGTATATTATATTGAAACACGTATGGGGACTTTTACACAATTTATTTACAAAATTGTTATAAGATACACTAAACTCTGCTGGATAACGTCTAACTACTTGACAATAGAATGAACTCTTGTGAATACTTGAACTTGAACTGACGTTAACTGCCCATGCATCCCCTTACATACAACTTTATTTAATCTAGTTAGTGTGTTTAGATCTTTCTAGAATTTTCTAGAAACATTATTTAATCTAGTCAGTGTGTTTAGAAGTTTCTAGAATTTTTTAGAAACATTATTTAAAATGGTCAGTTGATTTTTAGAAATTTCTAAAAATCAACTGTCAATAACAATCTTTCAAATTAAGGTCCCTTCCTTTACGGTTATCCCGTTACAATATATTAACTGCGCCACCTAACAGTGGCGTCATAGTTCTTAGGTAAGTAAATTTAGCTCTTTTAAATATATGAGATATCAACTGCGCCACCTTACGGTGGCGTCATAGTACTTAATTATGTAAGAATTACAGGTGTAAATTTATAACATCTCAACTGCGCCACCTTAGGGTATCGTCATAATGATTAATTTCGTAATAAACGCGTCCGATCGCTGCAAAATTCAAAGTGCTATAAGGAAAATCGCGGCCTCCGTTACCGCCGCCCCTGCCGGCCAGTACCACCGCAAGCGCTACGTCCCGCAATTTTAAATCTGCAATATATTCGAAAATATTCATTTAAATCCTGTGCTGTAAAGGACCATATAGATCTATATTAAATCAGCAATGTATTTAAGCTATTTAATTGGATAAGGATTAATGCTGTATTGGTTAAAAACGCTTCGAAAATTAGCCATTATTTGTCGTAAAAAGTAAATGACAAAAAAATGTTATTGTGGGATATTCATAAGAGATAGACATATACCACCATGGAGTTTTCGGTAGACCTTTTCAATGTGTACAAATAATTAGTACATTGTTTTGATAAATCTCGTAGGGTTCAGCCTGCGTTTGCAATGTAAGCGGAAAAAAATTAACAATTAACGACATCACATTAGAAACCTCAAAAATAACAGTATTTCTCAACTACTTAATGGATGTTATTATACATATAAATCTTCCTCTTGAATCACTCTATTTATTAAAAAAAACGCATCAAAATCCGTTGGGTAGTTTTAAAGATTTAAGCATACAATAGGAAATAGGGACAGAAAAAGCGACTTTGTTTTATACTATGTATTGATTGATGTCTTATGTTTTGATTTTTGTTGATTTTTCACAAAAGTCAAAATGGACATACAACTTTGTAAAACAATGACATGTCAAAAATCAATTATAAAACGTTAATATGTCAAAAATGGCAAATATAACATACAGGATGTCAAAACAAATGTCAAAATTTATAAACATTAAAAGACATATAAAACGTTGAGTTTTTACAAATAACATATATCCAACAATAAAACATTTCAAAGACATAAAACGTTGGAAAATTGACGCACAAAACACGTCTGTAAAGCTAGAAAGGTCAAGTCGGCCAAATCACGTGTTTTATATCTTAAAATTTAGTGCTCATTTAGTGCTAATTTAGTGCTGATAACAGATATTTGGTGCTGTGATAGGGGGACTAAAAATGAGAACACTGCTAACTTTTCATTAAGCTAGCAGTGTACCATTCGTGACCGCGCTATGATACAGTTGGAGCGAGAGGCACATCAGCTAATAATGTAGTGCTCAATTAGTGCTGCCTGTGGAAGCAAACAGTTTTTTCAAAAATAAAATTTTCAGTTTTAATTATAGATAACTGCTGATATAACGATACGAGCAATCATAGAGCTGAAAGATGACTTAAAAGTCTTCTTCTAGGTCTCAAGACTGCTGGCGTCGTTATATTAGCAGTAGTTGATTTAAAAAAAAATATTTTTGAAAAATCTTTTGCTGTACTGGCAGCACTAATTGAGCACTAAATTGTGACGTCTTTTAATTCCATTAGTTTCCGTGTTAGAGTTTTCGTCTAGTTCTCAAGACTGCTGGCGTCGTTATATTAGCAGTAGTTGCTTTGAAAAAAAATATTTTTTTTTAACACGCACACACACATCGGCTACATCGCGAGAGGAGTCAGGGTAGTTTCCTGTGACCTTATAACGTTGAGATCTGATGAAAACTCGATATTTGCAATACAGAATAATACCCATAACTTTTCGATTTTTGAAAATCTTCGATTTTCTTAGCGGGCAGTTGAAAAATGTTTTTTTTTTAATTTTTCTGGGTTTACCGGTAGCATTAATTGAGCACTAATTAATAACTCTTTTCAATTTCAACAATACCGATTTTAAAGTCATCTTTCAGCTCTATGATTGCTCGTTTATATCAGCAGTTATCTATACTTAAAAACTGAAAAAAAATTTTTTTGAAAAAACTGTTTGCTTGTACAGGCAGCACTAATTGAGCACTACATTATTAGCTGATGTGCCTCTCGCTTCAACTGTATCATAGCGCGGTCACCAATGGTACACTGCTAGCTTAATGAAAAGTTAGCAGTGTTCTCATTTTTAGTCCCCTATCACAGCACCAAATATCTGTTATCAGCACTAAATAAGCACTAAATGAGCACTAAATTTTGAGATATAATACGAGTGATTCTGCCGACTTGACCTTTCTATCTTTACAGACGTGCACAAAACAGTGACATTTCAAAAATAAGGTATAACATGTTGATGTGTCAAAATTGTTGTACAAAACACATTTCTAATTAAATTATTTACTTACCATTTTTATATTCCCATTTACAATTGCTGATAGAGCTTGTCATGACTTTGTTACAGTCTTTAGAATACAAACTGATAGTTAAACATGTTAATTGATTTTATATATTGTTTCGGATATATAATTTTCTAATACACAATTTATGCATTAATTGTAAGACTACTTACATTAAAAACACTTGTGTTAAACATAAATACGTCAATAAATCTGTGTTAAACTAAGGTCATGGAAGTAATGTTAACAATTTATTTAATTTGATTAAGAAAGCAAATTTATTTGTTGTATTTTTTATCAATTTTTTTTCGAACAGTGTACAACTTACATAAATAGGATCCATCTATAAGAGTACTGTATAGCACATAAGATCTTAAGTTCGTATTTATTATCGTATAGAAACCTTCACATTTATGTCTACTTCTTAGTCTGTATCGAGCGCACCAAAGAAGTAATACCTTCAAAAATAATCTATGAAATATTTTTACAAATATTTTAATACATATGTATATACTGTTACCTACGATGATTGGATAGTTTTATTCTCATACACCTTTTACTTTTACTCGCTTCTTCGATCGCGTCAAGATTTAGATGAGAATAGTAACTGATCTTACGGCTATCGTATATTATATTTTAATAAAATTACCTGCCCCCTTTGATATGGATCTGGATCAGGAAATTGGAGAAGGGTGAGCAAGATCTCTGCCGGCACTGGGGCCACATATGAGGCATCCACACATCAGGCTGTCATCAGGCCTAAATATTTAAAATAAATGATGAGAGTCCTGAGAGGGATTTCCCTGACATCAGTTGGTGTAAGCCAGTACTCACCCAACTTGGATCTTCTGATTTGAGAAAAAGTAGAGCAGTCATACATTATACGCTCTACTGTTTTCTCTTCTTGTTCTTAATCCCACACCTGTTCCGGTATTTTGTCTGGTAAATGCATTAAATTTTATTTCTGTTTCCTCGACAGGATGAGTTAGTAACTCCTTGGCCAGTCTACAGTTCTTTTCATCCCAGCACTGTATAAAGTTTTGGTAAGAGTGCTGTTTTATAAGATCCACGACAGCCGACATTGATAGCTTGGTAGTTGGACGAGGGCTAACATATTTGTAGACCACGACACTCGGAAATTTTGTCTGGTCAACGCCTTATGCCTCGCCTAGCCCTCCAGCAATTGTTCCTACATCATTTGATACAGCTCAGAGTCACCACGTTATTCTGGCTAGCCTCAGTTAAAATTTGGTAACATTCCAGTAATAATTTGAAGTAATACTATTTAAGGTCGGTAGTGCTTATCGACAGTCCGTGTAAATGTTAACATTCCTGTCTGTGATGTTCCTATTGATTAATTCTTTTGTAGCTATGGTTATGCTTATGGTACGGCGGCTTCCGTGCCCGCTTGTAAGAGAGGCCTCGCATGTAGCGATTCCCTTCACAGATTGTCTTTATGGGTGCCGGTCCCCACAGTGGGTTCAATACCAATCGTGCGAAAGCATCCCATGGTCATCAATGCTACCTCCTTGACAAATATGTCAAGGGTTAAGTCCAAGTATTACTTCCATTGCCTTGGTCGGTTTGGTTCGCATGGCTTATGTTACGAGAAAGCATGCTGAACTTTGGATTTGTTAGAACACTGGCCCAGTGGAATGGTAGTCTTGAAGCCAGAGTCCGATGGGGTAACTCTATGTCGGACCCTTACCCGATCACAAACGGTGCGAGGCAAGGAAGCTTATTATCACCTCTATTATTTAACCTGTACATAGACGGACTCCATATGAACTTCTAAAAAATACTAAAATTGGTTGCTTTCTTGGAAAATCTCTAATAAATTCTCTGTCGTACCCAGATGATATCGTTCTCTTGGCCCCGTCTCTACACACATTAAGAATACTAATATCGGTGTGTGAAACATTTGCTGAAAAACATCACCTTCAATATAATACCAGCAAAACAAAGATCATGGTGTTCACACCGCCAAGATGTAAAGATTTGCACGTGCCAACAGTAAAACTCAACTTGCAATCCCTAGAAAGAGTTACCGAATTTAAATACCTGGGTCACTATATTGACGAAAACCTTTCAGGTAATAGAGACGTTCAAAGGCAATACAATCAACTTTGTGTTCGTGCAAACATGTTAGCCAGACGTTTTAATAAATGAAATTTAATAAAACATTTTGTATGCCCCTATATACAATTGAGCTGTGGTGCTCCTCGCACACTCAACCATGGTGGCAAAAACTGCAAGTGTGCTACAACGACGCGTTCCGTATAATACTTCGTCTACCGATATATATATATATATATATATATATATATATATATATATATATATATATATATAACGAAAAACGAGTATGATCGGCTGATCAGTTGAAAACCAAAATATGCTTTAAGATATCGGGTAGCAGCCTTGTAAGGAAAAAAAGTGAAACTCTTTTTATTTTTCTTGAAAGCTTTCGAAATATGTTTATTTCTTCATCAGTCAATACTGAAATTATTACATATTAGTGGAATTTGGCTAAATTATGATTTAACTACTTACAATAAGTGAGATTATTCCTTAAAAAACTTTACACAAAAAAACATTGCTAAGAAACACCAATTTTTCTTTAAAAGTTGAAAATTATTTCGTTATTTCCACGCCATTACTACCTACTTCAACTGATTGTTTTAACAACTTTTTTTTAAAAATTTATCAGCTTGTCAGTTTCTTCTTCTTCTTCTAGGTTTTTTGGCCGTTGTTCAACTGGGACATTCGGCCAGTGCATTTAACTATATTGGTTGGGGTCACTTTTGATGTGAGTCGGATCTTCTCCTCCCCAGTGCATCTATAACCAATCCTTGTTTATGTCATTAATATTGTATCTTGTATCCAAATATATATTTTATTTATTGTGTATGCCTGTGTGTATATATGTGCGACTATTAGTGGTATGTTTGTTTATGGTATGATTATTGTTGGAGTTGGGTTAATTAGAATACAAGCAAAGAAGGAATCGTTACAACTTAATGTGGTTATGATTGAGGAATTGGATGATAAGGGAAATGATAATCTGTTTGGGGTTTACTAAAAGCATTGGTATGTTTATAGGTGATACTTTATAAATTTCTACTATCCGTTGGTATAGATCATAGTCCATCGTTTTGTTAATGGGGCATTCGAAAAAGATATGTTCGAGGGTTTCGACCCTCCCGCTTTTTACGTCGAGAGGGGTCAACCTTGAAACTTGTCTTTTACTTTTCAGAGATTTTGAATTAATTTATATCGTATTGGATAAATCCGTTCGTTTTATATTTTTGTTAAAATCATAATTTAAGATATTTGCATATATGATGCTTAAATTTTTTATATCTGATTTTTTATTCATTGCTAATGGTTCATTATTAATGTGTACCATTTCTAAGAAATTTCTTTTATAGTAATTATTTTCACAGGTTAAAACTTTGGGGTTGTTAAAGTTAAAAGAGTGACCAGTCTCAATATGGTGGGTAACTACTGCACAGGATTCTTTATTTAATCTTAAATCACTTTTGTGTGAGGTGATTCTATCTTTTAAAAGTCTAGAAGTTTGACCTATGTAAACCATTTCACAACTATTACAATTGATTTGGTAAATAACGTTGGATCTTAAACCATCATTCACTTTGTCTTTCAGTTTACTAAAAGTTTGGTTTATTGTTTTTGTTGTTTTATTTGCAATCGTCACTTGTAATTCTGCTAGAATTTTCGTTACTTTTGGAGTGATTTCTTGTATGTATGGCATGCTAACATATCTTATGGTGGGTAAATTATTGTTATTATTGTTTTTCATGGGTACAACTCTGTTCACAATTCGGTCATTGTTAGGTGTAGACCAAATTAGTTTTTTTAAAAGTTTAGGTGGATATGAGTTATCTATCAAAAGTTTATATAACTTTGCTTAACTGTCTTTTTTGAAAGATGGGTGACATATTTTAATAACTCTGGTTTTTAATGCTGTTACCAAGTTAATTTTCATTTTATAAGGATGGTAAGAGTGATAATTCATGTATCTTCCAGAACTAGAAGGTTTTCTATACCAATTTAATCGTATTTTGTTATCGTCGTCTCTGATAACTTTGGTATCTAGAAAGGGGACACCTTTGTCCACACTTTCTTCCTCAATAGTAAATTTAAGGTATTGATTATAATTGTTAAAGATTTCTAATAGTTCTGTACTTTTATCTTCAGGGATAGTACTAATAATGTCATCGACATATTTTTTCAAAAAAGGAATGTTAAAAGACAATTTAGGAAGACAACAATCCAGTAAATCATCCATAATGAATTGTGCAAGAATTGGGGACAGAGTTGATCCCATAGGGCAGCCATGTGTTTGTCTATAATATTGTTTATCTACTCCTTTGACAGTAAATGTCATTTACCCGTTTTACCTTGACTTACGATCTCCGTTGCACAGTATTGTATAGCCATTACTTCAGCCTGAAACACTGTGGCATACGCACCTAGATTTAGTTGGAATTTTATCCTGTGTCCTCTACTATATATACCTGACCCTGTGCCTTTCACATTCTTTGAGCCATCGGTATACTAGATTGACTCCCCTTGGATTGGGGGGCCATTGTTCCATGAGTCTCTTTCCAGTATTTCTACTCGAAAGTTTCTTGCAAAATTATACCTGGGTACTATCCTGTCCTGAGGCATGCTCATTATTTGATACGCCTTAACCCTATCATATAACTCTGCTTGCTTTTTCCCTTTTAATAAGGTAATGGGACCCTGGCCTTGTAGCAGCCTATGAGCAGTTGCCATAGCCTCGCCCTGTATGCAGATGTGCAATGATGGTAGGTTGAGCAGAACCTACAGTGCGTCAGTTGGGGCGGTCCCCATGGCACCTGTAACATTCAGATATGCCTTATATTTCCTTGTCTGTTCCAGGCAGTTTTCACGATAAGCGGACCCAATAGCCTCGCTTACCCTGTCCCCCTCCCGGTCCAAACTATACACATCTCTTATTGACACCGTTCTGTCCTCGAGATTTTCATTGAGGAAATTTACATAGTCCTTCCAATTCGTTCTCCGTGGATTTCTGAACGTGGTCTCAATAATTGTAGGGGTGACACTATTGAACCTTACATGCCTGTGATCCGACCCAGACGGCTCGTCCGAGACATGCCACTTTTCAATCTTGTCATAGATATTGTTTGCGCAGAGGGTCATATCAAGAACATCCTTGCGCGAAATTGTTACAAACGTTGGCTTTTTGCCCCTGTTTAATATCTGTAAGCTATTACTAAGTACAAATTGTAATAGTGTCACGGGTGAATGTTCACCTTAGCGCAATTATTAAAAATTCTTAATAAAATATGAACTCACCTGTTGTTTACTTTAAAATTCTTAGGTTATAATTAAACGTCATTCGGGTAATTAAACAAGATTCATTCTTTCCTACAGCCTTATTGTATCTAATTTTCGCTCGGACTGCATTTTTCCTAACTATTAATTGGCTTCTGGATTTATTACATCTGATATTAATATATTGTAACGCCTAGCTCTTTTAGACACCAGACTCAGTAAAATTCGGTTTCGATTTAAATAAAGATTTATTTCTCTAATAAACTATATACAATAAAAATAAAAATAAAATGTTAAGAAATAAAACGGATCTGCGACCTCTTTGGCCCTCGGATGGATCTCCCTGTAAATAAATAAATTAATTATAGATTACGGTCAGTATCGGATAGTTGGGGTAGGTCCTAACCGATCAATACTCGGTTACGGGGTAGGACAACCCTTGGTCAATACCCAAGGATCGGAACGGTATAACCGATCAATACTCGGTTATGGGGTAGGACAATCCTTGGTCAATACCCAAGGATCGGAACGGTATAACCGATCAATACTCGGTTACGGGGTAGGACAACCCTTGGTCAATACCCAAGGATCGGAACGGTGCAACTGATCAATACTCGGCTGCAAAGGCAGGAAAGGTCGGTGGCTACTGGTCAATACCCAGAGCCCAGGTTGGAGTTCTTCCAAGATCAGTACTCTCAGTCGAACTGCCTTCTTACGGCGATGGCATCGGCTTTTTATTCCAGATGACGGAGCTCCCACTCACTGAAAGTGTCTGCGCGAGTTTTGACGACGTATTGTATCTCGGTCGCGCACCTCAAACGGATGGTGGGAATCCTGGTAAATACAAACGATGACGTGGGTTTCTGTGTTATCGATACAATATTAACATATAATATTATGGCAAGTCGTATATTTTAGGTCGTAAACAGTTAGTTATGTCAACTTCTTCTTCTATTTTCTTTCCGCAATATTTGATTTACCGTTAATGCAGTGTTCATTTTAAATTAACAAGAGAATAGTAAAAGGCCTCGTCTGCGCTGAAATTTTAAGCCAACACGAGAGACTTCGATTTTTCATTTCCTTGTTAACCTTCTTGTAGTAAAGTACTGTGTTTATTGGAGGAATTTTGTCGGGTTGGATTTTAAATCATGGAACATCTATAGCACTAAATTGTGGATATTAAAATCATACCCTTATTTCCAACTAGGCCATTGTGTTAAAAGAACCTAGTAGTTAACTAAGGAAAAACCGTGGCAATAGATACTTACCTCTAGGGTGACGTCCGTACTACCCCACGCTATGTGATTAGCATTAGCGTCGGCCCCCACTATCAACGGTAGGTTTCCCTCCAGCTCTAGTTTATGATGTTTATTAGGTGGCCTGGACGGCAAACCTTGTCTTCTCCAGGGAAGTACGCCGAACAGACCATTAGCCTTGAGATTGACAGTATCGCTGCAACAAAATCCCCAGTGCATAGCACGGGTATTAGCTTACATCTAACTTTCTTAGAAAGCAGTATACAGACACGGCGCTTTATAGCCTTTCTGTCATATATTAACTAACCATGGTGCGGTTTTAAGCCTGTAACCATACCTCCGTATAGCCATGGCTCCTACAGGAGGGCTACCTTTACGCCTCCTCTCTCAAATCTCCGACACACTGTGGCCGATGCAGCCTTTGTATGTTGGAGATTTGCCTGCAGGACCCTGACTGTACCTACGTCTTCAAACGATAGATTCATATGAGTCCCACGAGAAGCTAGGGAAGAGATGGTCCACCTGGTCAGAGCCTGGCATAACCCAGATAAGGCTAATTACAAGGAGGTTTCGCCCGGTGCCTTCAGGGGACCGTTCGCGACCAACTTAACCCGTTGGCCATTCAGTACATCGGCACGGTACCTTGTAAGATAAGGGGGGGACATCGGACCCTCTCCCAGTTTGCCGTTGCCCAGGGTGTGCCACTAGGAGGCTATTACACAAGGGTCGTACCGATTCAGCGGGAGATCCGGAAGCCTAGTAGCGGTCAGCCACTCAAACTCTCGCATTCATCCCTCTTCACTGCACTCTCCTACTCCCCTGTACTCCCCTGTCTCTGATGTTACACCAGTCTCAGCTAGGAATGCTGCTTTCTTCCTGGACCGCGACGTCCCTCTATTTTCCGTTGCAAAATAAGTTTGGGAATGTGATATGTACTTCCTCTAAGAATATGGACAAGGTAGGAAGTTTTTATTTCTTTAACAATGTTCAGTAGTTCCCGATCGCAGCCTCCAGTTCTCAAAACTTTCTTCGTTCGTGGTATGTGCGGTCCATAGCACGCGTAAAAGTCTGCGAAGAATCCACACCTTAAATGCTTTGATGCAGGTCAGGGTTCTAACCTGGAGAGACCATGTCTCAACGCCGTAAAATAAAATGGGCCATATGTAGCACTTAATAACGCCCAATCTAAGTGTAAGTGAGAGGCTGCGACCCTGTAGGGAATTTTAAAGTTTGAAAAATGTTGTTTTTGCGTAATTGACTCTTAGTTTAACTTCTTCCTCGCAATTCCATCTATCGTTAATCGTGGCAACCCAGATATTTAAAACGTGATCCTTTCTGTGTTGAAGATCCTTCAAAGTTAATGCTAGAATTGCCATGTCGTCTGCATATCGAATTTTTTTTTTTATTAAGGATGTCCTCGTAGGTATAGACCTAAATACAAATGTACCGAGAACATCTATTGGGGCAGAAGAGGTAATTCATTAATTTGGGATTTAAAGGCCTGCAAGTTAGGACGAGTGGGGAAGACGTGGGGAGGTAAGGAGTTCCACAATCTGGAGACCCTGGGGATGAAGGAACGATTAAATCGATCCGTTCTCGATGTCGGGCACTGAACAGTATAAGGGTGCATGGAATTGGCACGTCGCGTTGCTCTGGCTGGTCTGACAAGTGGAGGTATTATAGAGCGGAGTTCTTCTGAGCAAAATCCGTTTATGTATAGGTAAAACAAGGAAAGATTAGCCACTGCTCTTCGGTGGGATAATGGGGCGAGGTTTTTGGTGATACTGGTGTCGTTTATTAGTCGAACTGTCCTTCTCTGTATTGCATCTAGAACTCCAAGCCTTGACGGAGCCGCCGAACCCCATACATGCGAGCAATATTCAAGATTAGGCCGTATTTGGGCTTTGTAAAAAGTAGCCAAGTTGGATGGAGAAAAATATTTCCGGGCTGTAAACAGAAAGCCTAATTTCTTTCCTGCTGCAGTGGCTTTGGATGCAATATGTTCGTTCCAAAGTAAGTCCTGGGAGATTGTTATACCAACCAGCGTAATGGAGTCGCCCGCTACCAGTGTCTGATCGTTGATTGTAATAGATGAGTCGCATGTTTGCCTCTTGTTGGATAGGCAACATGTCTTTGTCTTGGAAGCGTTGAAATTAACAAGATTCTTTCTTCCCCACTGGTCTACAATTCTCAAATCTTGATTGAGAGAAGCCGTTGTGGATCTTCTGTCCTCTTCCAGAATATCTAGATGTATGGGACGGTTGTGCGATTTGCTACAGTGTAGGTTGCTATAATAATAATAAATAAATCGTCTTTATTTATTAAGGGCGAAATTTAGCCTAAGGCTAATCTTACATTTAACCCTTACAAACTAGACTACAAAAGACTACAAAATAAACAAACACATATATAATGTAAAAAGCAGAATTAGCAATTATACAAAACAAGAAAGAAAGAAAAACACTCGCTGAGTAGCATTTAACTTTGCAAAATAAACGACTTTATTCTAGACTTAAATTGATTAGGTGTGAGACTCTTAAACGTATTGTGGATTTCATTATACAATACTACGGCATTGTAAGTAAAACTCTTCCTGAAGAACGAAGTCAAATATATTGGCATCGTGAGCGTATCCTTATAGCGAATATTACGGTGATGAACAGCATTCCTAGTAACAAGTTTCTCATTTAAATAAGAAGGAACAGACGTACACAATATTTTATGTACAAAAGTTACATAACGAAATCTAGAAAGTTCATTTAGTTTCATCCATTTGAGCTCCAATATTTTTTGACTAATGTGATCATATTTTCTTAGTGAAAAAATTAATCGACAGCATGAATTCTGAATTTTTTGTAGACGATATTTATTAACAGAATCCAAACAAGCATAGTAAATTATATCACAATAACCTATAATAGACATTATTAGACTTTCACAGAGTAACTTCTTGATGTTAAAATTCAGTGCTTCTCGGTTCGAATATAACAATTTTAATTTTGAATAGCACTTTTGTACAACGCTGCTAACGTGCTGGTGAAAACGCTATCATCTGCAAAACCATGTATCGGGTTATTAGTGGCATCTAGTAGATCATTAATATGTAATAAGAATAGAGTAGGAGCTAAAGCCGATCCTTGGGGAACTCCAGCGTTGATGTTGTAGAGGTTGGAAGAATGTCCATCTACAGCAACTTGGATGTGCCTGTTGGAGAGAAAGTTGGATATCCATCTGCAAAGGTTTTGCGAGAGTCCGTATGAAGGCAGATTGTTCAAAAGAGCTGCATGCCACACTTGATGAAATGCTTTTGAGATGTCTAGTGATATTATTTGAGTCTCCCGATAGCAGTGGATGGCATCACTCCAGACATGAGTTACATATGCTAGTAGATCGGCTGTTGACCTTTGTTGGCGAAAACCATATTGCCTGTCACTTAAAAGGTTGTTTGTCTCAAGGTAGCTCAGGATCTCGTGATTGACGTATTTCTCGTATAGATTTGCTAATAACAGATAGAAGAGCTATGGGTCTGTTCTGTATTTAGTAGGCTGGGTTTTAGAGCCTTTCTTGGGGACTGGTTGTACTCGAGCATTTTTCCAGGATTCTGGAAAAATACCAGTATCATATGATAGCTGAAATAGCTTAGTGAAAACTGGCGCTAGTTCAGGAGCATTTTAAGAGTAAAGCAGGTATTTCATCGAGGCCGCTTGCTATGTTGGTATGCACCCGCTTAATCCTAAATATGATATTTTTCATTATGTGGGGAGCCCGTGGAATAGAAGGTAGCTATGTTGTCCGGTGGGTTAAGTGTCGAGTTCAAAGAGAATATTTTGGCAAAGAGTTCTGACTTTGCTGTGGAGGAAGTAACTATTGAGCCGTCACCTGATGTGAGTGGAGGGAACGAACTAGTTGTGAAATTGTTGTTGATATGTTTGGCGAGAGTCCAAAAGGACCGGCTTCCATTAGGGTTTGACATTACTTTCTCTCTCATTCGAGCGTCAAAGAGACTTTTGGAATTGGAAATAGTGGTGTTGCATCTGTTTCTAGCATTTATATCATCCTGTTTTGTTTCTCCTTCCAAGTTTATATCTCATATATTTAAAAGAGCAAAACTTACTTAACTAAGTACCATGACATCGCCGCAAGGTGGCGCAGTTAGTTTATAATACATCTAATCGATAAATTACAAAGTACTATAAAAAATAGTAAAAACTGGTAACTAACGAGAAAATATGATAAAAAATATTGAAAACAATAAGAAGATGGAAACAAAATCGTAAAAATTAAAAAAAAATAGGAAAAAAAACGTCAATGTTAGGCGTTACGAAGTACACCGGGTCAGCTAGTTTATAATAAAATAGATGTTCATTGTTCTTTCTTTAAATATTATAAGTTGTAGAATCAGTATAGTAATTTACTAGCTGAAAAAAAATTGATACTCGTAAGCCTATCGCTACAAAAAAATGTTACTTAAACAATATTTTATGAATACTGATAACGAGCGCTGTTTCCAGTAGAAGTGGTTTGGGATTGTATATAGTTTTATGCGGATTTCTTTGGAACTAACCAAACCAATCTTCGTGCAAAGTTAGGCCACTTTAGTTCAAATTTCTCTTCTACGTTTTGAGTATTTATAGCTCAAATATAGGCAAGTGGGTATAATATGCGTTAGACAATGCCATTAACTTTAATTTTCTTCGGCATTGGTAGATATATTATGTAATTTGAGGTAGAACAATGCACTAAACAAACCATCCGGAGCCACATAAACGGCCCTAGACTGTTTTGCTGGTTTGGGATTGTAAAATAACTTTACTATGTCTGGACTAAATCTATACTAATATTATAAAGAGGAAAGGTTTGATTTTTTGTTTGTTTGTTTACGAATGAAGACGGAAACGTTAAAGCTGGTATAAAAATTCACTGGATTGATATTAAGTAAAAATCAATACATAAGAATTTTAAAATTTATTATTATTTTTATTCAAGTTTCTAACAAATGAGTAGGTATATTACTTTCACGCCTGGAGAGATTTGGGAGAATGTGCCTTAGTGTTATAGGATTAGGGGTAGCTTACTAAAGGCACTCCCGGCTAGGTATCCTGCTGAAGGCAGAAAACTAACCAAGGGGAAGATGAGATAAACAACAGGAAACAAACAACAAATATATTAACGAATAAATAAGCAATAAGAATGAGTAATAAACATTATGAATAGGGAATAACTGAATACAATAATCTTTACTAATCTTACCAAATAAACTACTTGGTGGCATGTCAGACCTACTCAGGAAAATACGTCACGAGTCAAAATGGCCCAGACCCAAGGGTCTGTTTTAGGAACACCCCAGTGGGTGACCCTTACAGACAACCTCAGACTTCAAACTCCTGGTGTCTGACCTCAACAACCTGCTTTTATAGCCAATTCAAATTCTACGTAAGAATCAAAATTAAACTATTTAAACACGTGCCAAGATCTAACGTAATGACTTTAACCTGGTAAAATGTAATACATAACAATACAGTAAAATATAAACTAATAAATTAATATGTAGGGCAAAACTACCCTATCACCTATGTGACATTACAAAGTAAATAACATGTAACACTTTAACTTATGAATGAGGTAGGTAGGGCAGATAGTCTTAAATCTTTAACAATAATATTTATTATTTTAAATATAATTACTTTTATTTTTAATTTAATTTACCACTAATAGGTGCACAATATTTTTGGTTAACCTGTCTTTAGCTAACACAAACAGATTCGACGGTTTCCCTACACGTGAACATGCAACATATAGTTGCCCATGAGAAAAACATGGATCGTCCAAGTCTAAACCACAAATGGACATTGTTTGACCTTGTGACTTATTTATCGACATGGCAAAAGCTAAACGAATTAAAAACTGTATCTGACGGTATCATTGGAATACGTGGCAACAGGACCACTTTTCCTTTAAACTTCCCAGTTAAAATGGTTGCTTCAAGAATATTTCCGGTAATCTTTTTGATGACCAAACGCATACCGTTGCATAATTGAGGTAGGTTCAAATTACGTAGGAGAATAATAGGGGAACCAATCTTTAATCGAAGATTATGTGGTGGCATTCCAGGTATATCTAGTGAATTTAAAAATTCAATTGGAAAATTTACACTTTGATTTTCATCAACAACAGTACCTATCGATTGATTTAAAAGACATCAGATCGCCTGGTAACAACTGTTGTATCTGGAAATTAATTTCGTCAACATCAACATTTTTGGCTGCCAAAATCGCCCGATGACTGAGCCCGTCATGATTCAAGTAATTATTCTGTATATCCGGAAAAATACTCTGAATCAGTTCATTTTTTTCCTGAAGAACAGTGCAGAAATTGTCTGACAGTTTAATGAATTGCGTATTTGGTTGCAGTTCTATTTTACCGTTCCCAGTATCTAGTAATTGTTCGGAAAATATTTCTGCTGATGGATCATTTTGCAATCGTACGCGCATGTTTACAACTTTTTATGTTAAAACTTTTCAATAATTAAAACTGAATTTAAGTGTCATCTCAACAATGCACAGCATCATTGATATTACAAAAATATTAAGTCATACAACGCTGTGATTGATCATAGAAAGGATTGTTTCCTTGTTAACACAATCAAGAGTAGTTGTATCTAAAAACTTTCTAAAATAGTTTATTTTATTAACAGTTAAATAATAATTACTGTTTTTACATGTAAAAACAAAAAAAAACAGAAAAAAACTTTCCTCTGGCGTAATCGATCCCATTACGATAACCCAACCGAAATGTCATAATCAGCCGCTGATCCAAATTAGCTACTAAGACCTTAAATGAAGACTTTCAAAATGATAATTTCATATTTAATATAATAACAATTCAATAAACAAATAATTTGCAATAAAATAATATTGCGACTATAAATTAAAATGTAAGCTATCCTATCTTTTAAGTTGGAACAAATAACACATATTTACAAAATTTCATTGAAATCGGTTTAGTTGTTTAGGAGTCCATCGCGGAGAAACAACGTGACATGTAATTTATATATATTAAGAATGTATATACTGCAAAACGCCGCGCGTCGCAATGTTTTTATTATTGTGCTTGTTCAAAGCTGTAAAATATGAGCCGGCATACTAAAGAGACTTACAAATAATTTCAGTCGTATTGTAAACGCATATAGAGTAAAATATAACGCATAGTGAGTGAATATCCCGATCTTATTTACAACGAGTGATTCTGATTCCTATCCGGATGTAATACCGGAAGATTTACGTGCAAAGACTGTACAGTTAAGTTTATTGCTGGAGATGTCAAAACAACGATATACAGCTACATATAATGCTTTTAAAACATGGAGAAAAAACAAAAAATTCTTATCCTTTGCATATTTTAGTGAAATTCAGTGTTCACCACCAACTCTTTTTTCGCGTTACTCAGTACCTACGACTCGAGCGACCTAATACTACTTTTATTATCTTCTTTACTTTTATTTTACATAAATTCAACAGCTTTCCTCACAAACTGATGAAAAATAGAATACGCAACTCGTGCGGTGAGCAGGTAATCCCATCACGCGTGCTTTTTATCGCGCTCGCCTTCGGCTCACGCAACAATCGCACTCGTGGTGGAATCACCTGCTTTCCGCACTCGTTACTTAATGTACTATTCCGTTCATGTGCGCACAAGTAGCACTTTTCATGGGAGCAGAGAGTGTTATTAGTGTTACTTTCCAATGTGGTCGTAGGGAAATTATTTTTCTTTTCTACAACATTAGCAAGTTATAGCAAAATAAAAAAAAAACAGATTGCTGTAAATTTTATTCATGTTTACAGTTTATAATAAGATGTTATTTGTCGCGTTCTCCTACCCAAACTTTAGGTCCATGTTTTAACCTTAGGATAATATGACAATCCAGTTCAATTTCTTCCACAGATTTATACTGAGTGAATATTTTGAATTTTCTTAAAACAGTAGCTAATATTGTTTTCATATTCATTATACCATATCGTGCACCTATTATAAAATCATATAATTCCTCCAATATACTACGATGGTTGTCTTTATAGTTTTGCATATAGCCGCTTAGAAGGAGCCGCCAATAGAACCTTCAGACACAAATCTAACCTCAATCTTTTGTTGACATAAATCCAGAGTTTCATTGCGATAAAAAAAGTCGTGTAGGTACAGTGAATTTTTGAAATTAGCAAGTCGGACAAAAAATGGATTTTAGCCGAAAACATTTTCGGGAAATATTTTTTTTTACAATTTATCTCAACAACAAAATCTCGCTAAAATGGTTTCTGTGCTAGAGAATGAAGCACCACACCAGTCAACTATTTACCGCTGGTATTGCAAATTTCAACGTGGTCAATCCAGTCTCAACGACGAATTCGGCAGGTTCACCAAAAACAGCAGTTACACAGCAAAACATTAATGCGGTTCGTCAGCTAATTAAGGTTGACCGCTGTGTAACATTTTGGAAAATAGAGGCATCTTTGGGTATTTCAAAACCTCGATCCAAAAGATCTTACATAAGGAACTGGGTGTTACGAAGTTGGTTTCCAGTTAGATCCCTTATTTACTCATATGCCACCAGGACCCTGCAAGGCCCCAACACCCGGGCTCAGGATACTCTCCGAACCCCTTGGAACGGAGGTCACAGAGCCATCCAGAGGAAACCTCGAAGGAAACTTCCGCTTCCCCAGCTGAGGCTACTTCAAGCTGCAGGGCAGCTACTTCCAGAGGAGCTCCAGGACCATCTAGAAGAGGCCCCACTAGCTCTAAGATAATTAAAATACTCTAAATATATATTATAAATAATAAAATAAATACATTAGGAACTAATTGTACAGAAAGTAGGCCGAGGTTTTCTGTGGTTTCCCTCGACCCAAGTTCGACCTGTCTCAGTCTAGAAATAGGCTGTTTCAGGAAGAACTTGCTAAATGGTCTTTCTTAAACAGGATAAAGTTGCCACGGACAACTCCTATAATAAAAATCAGGAAATAGTAAACTGTAGCACTACCCTGAAAAGGACACTAAGTCCTATAGCAGGGTTTAGGGAAATAAAATATATTACTTATTTAATTCTAAGAAATAATTTGTAAGCTAAACAATAAAACATTTTTAAATTTGAATTTGAAAATTTGAAAATTTTCATAGAAGAGCAAAAAGCGGTTCTCGTCAATTGGTGTCCAAAAACATTGAAACGGTTCAACAAAGGAAGCTCAAAAAACAGTTATATAATAGTGTTGTTAGTGGCGATGAATTTTGGATTTACTCCTACGAACAGGGAAATAAACGTCAATCCGCTGTGTAGCTGTTTCTGGAAATGTGTCAAAGAAAATGATCTCAACTTTTATGCCAAATTTTAGTCATCTGGAAACAAATGCTTTAGAAAATCGAAGAACCGTTACTTCCGATTAGTATATTAACCTATGTTTACCAAAAGTTATCGTGAAACTCTGACAAATCAACACACAACGCCGAATCATTCTTTATTAGGACAATACAAGTGTTTACACTGCCCAAAAGAGAATCTAGTTTTTGGAGGTTTAAAACATCGAATTGTTAGACCATACATCGTACCTGTAGTCCCGACCCAATGGCTTCTTCGCTTACCCAAAGATCAAGAATTCAATGCGTGGGTAGCGATTCCAGTAGCCAGAAGAAACCATCGATGCCTTTAAAACAGCCATTTTGCAGGTGTCAACTGAAGACTGGAATAACGGTATTACTAATTGGTTTGGACGTTTGCAAAAGTGTATCGATCTTGGTGGGACATATTTTGAAAAGCAATATAGTACTTTAAGTCTATATATCTTTTGTCGTTGTGGCTATATGCAAAACTAAAAATGACTTGTTTTTACAGTCAGTGCAAACGAACCGAAGACAAGTATGATAGTTACACAAGCGTGGAGTAGCGCCAAACAATATATTTTTTGTACTACTACAACGCTTTTTAACTTAGAATTATTTATTTTAGCAGTTGTTTTCAATTGTTACAAACAAATGATTTAAGAATTTTATTGTAGTAGTAGAAAAAGTATATTAGTTCACAATATCTTACCAATACAATTCCTTGGACCATACGAAAATGGTACATAACAACAGGGATGTCTTTTGGCAACATTTTGTGGTAAAAACCTATCCGGATCGAATTTCAATGGATCAGGCCAATATTTTGGGTTTCTGTGGATAACTAAAGCTCCAATAAATGCAGAAGATCCTGCTGGGAATATCATGTCACCTAATAAAATATTCTGTAATAAGTAATCGTTTGGTTAATGTTTATTTTATATTTATTTTAGTTATTTTCACTTGTATCTATCTATCTGATCTTTTGAAGTTATACTTCTATTTATGCACTGGATTTGTGTGGGGTCAAATGGCAAAAATCATTACATATGTAAGGGTGTGAGTAAGAGAGAGACAGAAACACATATAAGGTATCAGTACATTGAAAAGAGATAGATATACAAAAAACAATCTGAGCTAATGTTTTGGAATATCATAGTGACGTATTACATTGTGTTTGACAGATTACTTTATAATTCTGTTACGTAAGTAAACATATAAAGTTTAGTATTTTATATTAATAATATTAATCATAATATGTATTCAGTAATTTGCATTATATTTGTAAACACTTTTTTTGTACATTGATCGTTTTACCGTTTAGTTTTCGTATTTGAAGTAAGGACACACATCAACTGGTCTTATTTTTCTAAGTATTTATTTAATTGAATACAGTTAATTAAAATAAAACAAAATTCTGCTTGCCTGTGTTTGTAGTTATTAAGTTTTATTAGTTAACAGTGATGCCATTAATATATATTTGATGGCGCCGAGTGATGATGATATAAATGTGAAAATTACATGCGCGAGTTGTAAACGATCTCTAAAAGGCGAATTAAAATGTACCAAATGTGAAAAACAGTATAATCCTGCTTGCCTAGTTCGTCTAAGAGGCGCAAAAGTGGTTGGTCAAAATTTAATCATCTGTCCATCATGTGCTGAAACTGAAAATGATGACGACCATGCGTCATAATATAAAATACAGTGTTATTTGTTTGGTCGAGCACTTTCTTTTAACAGAAGAGGTTCAGCATCTAAGCGTCTTTGGTTATGACCCGAGCTCTTAGTTTTGTCGTGTACAGAATAAACGTGGTGGAGCTATGATTTTGGCAAAATATGGTATGGAGGTAAATCCTTTAAAAATGATCGAAAACTTATCAGTTGAAGGACGAAACACCTGCTACTTAAGACGGACCTCGTCTCCAGGAAATGTTATGCAAATTTGATACAAAATCAGTGTGTACTCGGTACTAGAAGGTTTTTGAGGTCGCTGAACACGAATATCATATAATGATTTTGCAAAATCATTCGCATAAGAATTTATGAATCCAGGTGCGTGCATAGAAGTATAACTTCTGCCGGCAGTCCCACTGACTGCCACACCCTTTTTTTGTTATGAATAATTTCACAAGACTATTGTTGCCGTGCCTATATTGGTGAAAATTATTTAGTTTAAAAGATGTAGTTCAAAAATTTGCCTTGAACGGTGTTGCAGTAAAATGATCGAGATTTTCTAGCCGTGATTAGTAATTATAGTTAGTACCTCTAACAATCTGGTTCATTTATATTTAGCCTTTTTGAATTACAAGTAAGTCTATTTTAATAATGTTTCTTTTGATAATTTTGTTTATTGTAAGTGTCTAAGAAAGGGTGATATTTTATTGATACTAACAAAGTCGAGTGCTTTAAATTTAACTAAACATTTTTTTTTTATTATTCAACAAAGTCATGGCCGGATTTTAGTCGTGCTTTAGGAATTAAATTACTTTCAATAAAATGGATTGCATAAGTTTCAGCCATATTTTTGGAGGAAAATGAAAAGGAATTTTGAGATATTTCGTCCCTAATAATTCCCGTTACATGTGAACCAATTCAAGGGATACTGAAGACTTCCATTAAAGAGATCCAAGAATAATTTATTTTTGAGTTAATTAAATTTTCTAATAAATCTTTTAAAACGAGTGTTTGAGTATAATTTGTGAAGTTTGTACTTTGGCGCCTTTAACTATATGTTTGGGTAAGCTACGATTTAGTTGAACTAGCTAGTGAAATAACGCCTCTTAGGACGTTTTAATGTTACAACCTTAATATCAAAGTAGAATTTGAAGCGTTACTTTAGTTTACATTTAAACTTTGGGTATAACAGTTGTATCAGAGAAAAGGGAAGATCTAATAAAAGCTATAAACAATTTGGATATAGAAGCAAAAAAGATGGGATTAGTAATGAATGAAAGCAAAAGCAAATATATGAAAGTGAACGGAGATGCTGAAAGGGGACTAATAATAACGGGAAAATATAAATTTGAAAAAGTTACAAAGTTTAACTATCTAGGAGTAACAATAGGAAAAGGTGCAAGGAGAGGATCCAGAAGGGTATGCAAGCTTTTGGAAGGAATAAACAACTACTCAAATCAAAAAATCTCAGCCGAAAAATAAAAATCAAAATATACAAGACATTGATTAGACCAGTTATCACCTATGCAATGGAAACCACGACGCTAACAAAAAAAGATAAAGAAGATCTAAGAATAGTGGAAATAAAAATAATGAGATCAATTTTGGGACCAAAAATAACAAGTGATGGGGAAATAAGAATGAAAACTAACTAAGAAGTTGAACAAGAAATGGGAGGAGAGAACATAGCAAGATACATAGAAGCAAGGCGACTAGAATGAGCAGGCCACATAATAAGAAGAACACCTATAGAAATGATAAAAAGAATCACGAACTGGACACCGCTAGGACCAAAAAGAAGATGAAGACCCAGGTTCAGATGGCTGAACCAGATAGAGGAAGACGTAAAAGTAATGATAATAAAATACTGAAAAACGAAATGCAGAAACAGAAAAGATTGGAAAAAGATAATCAACGCCGCAAAAACACATGCAGACCTATAAAGAAATAGACTAAACAGGAATAATCCACCTGGAAAATCGGATTACGATATGCCTCGGCATTGCCATAATCCACTAGGATTGAACGGCAATGATGATGATGATGATACCTAAATGAAATTTAGAAATAATAAATACAAATAAGTGGCATTAAGGAGAAATCTAAAAAAACACTCGGCAGGACTTGAACCTGAAATATTTATATATAGACGGTAACGACATGCATACATCAAAACGTCGACTTATTACTAATGCATCAAGTGGTTAGAGGCGTTACCGGCTATAAATAAAGATTGTAAGTTCAAGACCTGCCGGATATGACATTTTTATGATTTTTGTTTATTGTGATTTTAGTATGGGTAAAAATGTATTCACAAGTATGAGCTAACACAAAACGAAATCGCTCAATTTACAACGGGATCCTTCACGTATTAAACTAATCAGTCTAAAACACCAGAAGAAGTAGGTATAGGAGTTACAGATCCTAATAGCCCTATGAAACACTCCTACTATCTTAATAACGTAGCTGTTAGCAATAAACTTCTGTGCTCAACAGTGCATAAAAAAACTCAATTTAGCGAGAATATTTATTGTCTCCAATAACCAAGCTGCTTTAAACGTTCAACAATCAACCACCTTCGAATCTAAAACAGCTTGAAACTGCACCAGTCTCTTAAATAAATGGTTAAACACAACAACATTACTTTGCTGTAGGTATTAGACCATTAAGGGATTGTCGGAAACAAGATTGCTGATAGTTTCGCAGAAGAAGGAACTAGTACTTCTTTTATCGTACCTGAACTTTTCTGTAGCATCTCGAAAAGACGCATTATCGATGAAGTTTGAAATTGGGAAAAGAAACAACTTACTAACGAATAGTGGAAAAACATTCTAGATCAAAGATTAGCAGGGGTTAATATTGCCTTCACTGCGCTACTCTAAATTACTCTTAAAGCTTCAGAAATCTGAACTCTAAATAAACGCAGAAATTCTTATATAGTGGACAAAGAGTAGCCCTTAACCCCAACAAAACCTAAACCTCCAAACCTCAGCCGACGAGAAAATCTCACTTCCGACCATATCAACCTCTCGCTATGGGAGGAACAGCTCGTTTTTCCAGATCAGGTGTCCTACTTGGGCATGCGATTCACTCGAACACTCAGCTAAGACGCTGATGTTGAACTCACAATCAACAAAATGAGAAGACGAAGATCCCTCCTGGTGCCCTAGGTGGTAGACTCGGAAGATGTAACACCAAAACCCTACTCCATACTTATAAAACTCTTATCCGGCCTTTGGTCGATTATAAGGCCATGTCAAACTCTGTTCTTCTTCAGAGCCTCCTTCATTTTTTTCTTGCCGCAGAAAGAGCAATCATACGCAAAGCCAAAAACCTATACCACCTTTACACAAACCATCTTGTCTATCAAAAAACAAATATACTGCATCTCCCTTCTCGATTTCAGACGCTACAACAACGACACTTCACTCGGACTCTACAGAGAACGAACATCACAGCCCAGAGGACCTTCCATACCCACTGGAATGGAAGAATCCAAAGAAGATCAAGAGTTCCGAAAATCAAGATCCTCTTTTTTTTCCTAAAACTTCACCAAACTGTGGACAGGGACCTTTCCGCAGAATTAGAAGGCCACCTCGAGGAAAACCCTCTCTTTTATAGGAGATGGTAGATGATTGGATACACACCACTGGATACACAAAAAAATGAGTCCTTGGCGAAGGCTTCTGTGATTCCCTTCGTCCTTGCCGAATTAGAGGTCTCACGCCGGAGGAGACACGCCTCAGTGTCAATCTGCCAAACCCACATTGCACCACGTGGGATGCACTTCAATACAACACCTACACTAACAGCAAAAAAATATTTTGACAGTTTAAGTACGTCCAAGGAGCTTTAGGATCAAGAAAACACCAGAGCAACAGAGTAAGCAAACATCAAATTGTTATTGTGGGAGGGGCGCCGAAGACTGAACCTTACTATCCATTCCCTGAAAAGGACTTATAACAGGGTCCTCAAACCCAACACTCCCACCAACACCACATTCCTGTTTACCAACTGATCCTTGATTTTGGTCTTGTATATGTATAAATTCGATGTTCTTTTCTTACTTCTTATATTGACTTTGTTTCTATAGTTCTTTAAAAACAAGAATTCGCTTTCTACCAAAGAACTGAGTGCCGTACATTTTGTGTTTTGTATTTAAAAATAAGGGGTTATCAACTAATTCAACTTTTTTTTATGACAATTCCAAAATATTGAAACACTTATGGGGACTTTTACACAATTTATTTACAAAATTGTTAAGATACACTGAACTCTGCTGGATAACGTCTAACTACTTGACAATACAATGAACTCTTGTGAATACTTGAACTTGAACTGACGTTAACTGCCCATGCATCCCCTTATATACAACATTATTTAATCTAGTCAGTGTGTTTAGAAGTTTCTAGAAACATTATTTAAAATGGTCAGTTGATTTTTTTACAAACTTCTAAAAATCAACTGTCAACAACAATCTTTCAAATTAAGGTCCCTTCCTTTACGGTTATCCCGTTACACTGCCCCCTCCTTAGATTCATTCCTCCTGGAATGTTATTTCCTACATCGGAATCCCGCACACTCCCTGAGCCAGCCAAACCATCTTCTTGGAGTTGCTGCGCATCTCCACTGTGGTTTCCCTGGTAAGGCGCCAAACGATCATGATGGACCACGACGGGTTTCCCTCTGGGAATTTTCACGATCCGATAAATGACATCGTTAATCTTCTTCTTGATGGTGTAAGGACCTTCCCAGTTCTTTTGTAATTTGGGACAAATACTTCGACGCCGTCGGGGGTTATAGAGCCAGACTAAATCTCCAACTTGGTAACTCTTTTCCATTGTCCGTGTGTCATAGTACCTCTTCATCCGATCACTAGATAATTGTAGTCTTTCACGCACCAGGTTGTGTATATTTTCCATTCGATTCTGAAGGTCGGCGACATATTGTTCACGTGCCATTTCTTCACCAGGTTTACAACCAAACACCAAGTCACATGGTAGCCTCATTTCTCTACCGAACAGGACCTTCGCAGGCGTTTGGCCAGTTGATTCGTTGATGGCCGATCGAATTGGCATTAGAAATAGTGGAATATGTCGATCCCAATCCCTCTGACAATCTGACACCACTTTTGACAAATAGTTGGTTATAGTCCGGTTCATTCGTTGCACCATTCCATCAGACTGAGGTTGCATCGCTGTGGTTCTCGTTTTGTGGATGCCTAATCTTTGGCAAACTTCTTGAAACAGCTTGCTCTCAAAATTTCTTCCTTGGTCTGAATGTAATTCTAATGGTACCCCAAATCGGCTTAAGAATTCTTCAACCAATATATCTGCTAAAGTGGTAGCTTCCTGATTGGGAACTGCATATGCTTCAACCCATTTAGTGAAGTAGTCCATTACAACAAAGATGTACTTGTTTCCTACATCGGTCTGTGGAAGTGGCCCCAATACATCTACTGCGATTCTTTCAAAAGGACTTCCAACCAGGTATTGCTGCATTTCCGCCTTCGGTTTTCGGTGCGGACCGTTACTGGCAGCACATGTAGTGCAATTACGATACCAATCTTTAACATCATTAGTGCAATTTACCCAGTAAAATCTATCTCGGATCTTTTGCAGCGTTTTCGTGATACCCAGATGTCCTCCAGAACTATCATTATGCATCTGTTTTAAAATTTCCGGTACAGCATTTCTTGGGACCACTATTTGTTTCCTTGTTTCTGTGCCCTCGGAATTTTCTACAAGTCTTTTAACGAGCCCTCCGTCCAAAATTAAAGAGTTCCATTGGGACCAGTATGCTTTTAAAGCAGGAGAGGATGAGAATATCTCTCTCCACAACGGACGACGGTCCATTCTCTTCCACTCCCTAATCTTTCTCAGAACGGGATCGTTTTCTTGCTGCTCCTCCAGCATAGAGCTCTCGTCTTCTGGCACAACCTTAACTAAGGCAAGTTTTTCCTCGTTCTGCTCCATACGGTTACAATGGGGGCAATCAGGTCGACATGGTCTTCTGGAAAGTGCATCAGCATTACGATGTCTGGTTCCAGGTCTGTGCTCGATTTCAACATCATATTCCTGCAGTTTTTCGAGCCATCTTGCTATCTGTCCTTCTGGGTTCCTAAAGCTAAGTAGCCACTTTAAACTAGCATGGTCTGTTCTGATCAGGAATTTTCTGCCATACAGATATTTATAAAAGTGTTCGACGGATTTTACCACTGCTAACAGTTCCCTCCGAGTTACACAGTAGTTCTTTTCAGCTTTCGATAAAGTTTTGCTGAAGTAACCAACCACTCTTTCCTTACCGTCTTGTAGCTGTGACAAGACGGCTCCAATTCCCACATTGCTGGCGTCGGTGTCCAGAATAAGCTTACCATCAGGAAGTGGATAAGCAAGAACAGGTGCTGACGTAAGCTGTTTCTTCAATATTTCAAACGCCTTTTGACATTCCTGATCCCAACAGAAGGACTTATCTTGTTCTGTCAAACGTGTCAAGGGTTTGGCGATGTCTCCAAAATTCTTGACATATTGTCGATAATAGGAACAAAGACCCAAGAAACTCCGGAGCTGATGTTTGTCGATAGGGATTGACCATTCCTGAACGGCTTGTATCTTAGCGGGGTCAACAGCAACGCCATCCTTGCTTACGTTATGTCCTAAATAGTTGACCTGTCTCTGGAACAAGTGGCATTTCTTAACATTCAATGTTAGATTAGGGTTCTGTAATCTTTTAAAAACTTCTTCCAGGTTAGATAAATGTTCCTTAAAGGTCTTACCCATTATGATGATGTCGTCTAGATAAACTAGACAAGTTTTCCATGACAAACCCCGCAGGATGTTCTCCATTAGTCGTTCAAACGTCGCAGGAGCATTACAAGAGGCCAAATGGAAGGACCGTGAATTGCCATAACCCTGATCCACTGGTAAAGGCAGTCTTTTCTTTGTCTGCAGGATTCATTTTAACTTGCCAGTATCCGCTTTTAAGGTCCAAGGTAGAAAACAGAGTAGAACCCGCCAAAGCGTCGAGGGCATCATCAATCCTTGGCAGAGGATAACTGTCCTTCTTAGTGACATCATTTAGCTTTCGATAGTCGACACAAAACCGCATTGATCCGTCTTTCTTTCTCACTAATACCACAGGAGAAGCCCACGGACTACTGGATGGTTCGACTATGCCATTTTGAATCATTTCTTTAAGGGCTCTGTCTGCTTCTTCCTTTTTAACTTGAGGCATCCTTCGGGGTACCTGTCGAATCGGACGTGCATCACCAGTGTCAATTCTATGTTGTACAACATCAGTTCTTCCCAGATTACTTTTAGAACCAAATACAGGTTTATACCGGTAAAGTAGATCTCTTACCTGTTTCTTTTCTAATTTTGACAAAGAGGGGTCTAATTTTGTCATTAATTGTTCAATTTCGTTGGTCTCATCTGTTTCCGTAACATTTATCTTGTGAATTATGGCCATTACCGGTTCTAAACTTCCCATTTCCGTGTTCTTTCGGAGAAGAACTGGATGATCGTTCAAGTTGATAACTCGGATGGGTACCTCTTTGGCGGATCTAACAAGAGTCTTACCCACAAGGAGTCCTTTTCCCAATTCATGGTCATGGTTCTTCGGCTCTATCATGGCTGGGGCACCATCTGGCTCCAGTCCATCCAACCGCGCTGTGACGACATATTCGCAGCTTGCCGGAAGTTCGATATCATCGATTAGCTTAATCGAGGCATTGTCAACTTGTTTTCGGTGCAGGAATATTTCTTCATTACCAGTACGAAGGATACGTTGGCGAAGATCCAAATGTAAACCACAGTGGAGCATAACATCCATGCCCAGAACAACATCTTTATCAACGTCAGCCACCAGCACTAAGTGAACAAGAGAGGGTGAACCAAACTGTAGCGTCACCTGTATCTCACCGTAAACTCTAGCAGAATCTCCGGTAGCGGTACGCAGTCTCCAACTGGTAGGCAACATCTTCTTTCGCATAATGATGGATGGTCGAACGATAGTTTTTGTAGCTCCAGTGTCTACCAGCATGCTAAAGTTCTTCCCATCAATGAGGCCATCTACATATAAGCTGTCCACGTGATGTCGCAGAGTTGCCAATTTAATGGTGTGAGGGGCTTCGGGTATGTTTGGGGTCGATTTCGCCCTCCAGGAGTCGACCCGTTCTAGTTTTCCTGCTGCTGGGGTACTTCAGCAGAAGATTTTTCTTTTTGGGGGCAAGCATTTCTTATATGGCCTTGTTTACCGCAGTTCCAGCATCTCACTGGGCGCCTTCTTTTTGGAGATACCTTCATTAACCTCTCTACTACTGCTTCGACGTCGCTAACGGAATGAACGGCATGGTCGTAGTTACCGGTGACTTCCCTTAGTCGAGCAACTCCACGTGAGGCCTCCGTCGCCGCCTCAAACTCCAGGGCAATGGTCAAGGCGTCCACAAGGGTCTTCGGCCGCGCCAACCGTACAGCGCGCTGCAACTCGACGTCTCGAAGACCATCGGTGAAGGTTTGGACTGCTAGGCACTCCAGGAAATCCTCCGCTGCATTGGAATACGCAAGCCGTACCATTCTTGCCACTTCCGCCTCAAACTCTTGGATAGTCTCTCCATTTTTCTGCTTTCGGCTCTTTAACTGCATTCGGTACACCGGTTGTAGATGAGTTTGACCATAACGCATCTCTAGACGATTCACCAATAACTCGAAGTTGTCAGCTTCAGCCGGTGTCAATGATTGCAAGACGTCTAAAGCTTCGCCTCGCAGAGCTACGGTTAGGGACAATGCCTTCTCCTGGGATGACCATCCATTGGCTCTGGCCGCTGCGTCGAATTGTTTCAGGTAATTTGGCCAGGAAGTCTTCCCGTCGAAGGTCGGGGGTTTCATCGTCGTTCGTAGCTGGGTAGTTTCCCCATTTCCTCGTCGGTCGACGTCTACGTGGCAGGTTTCCGTCCTTTCTGCATCTCCGTCGCCGTGGTGGATGGGCTGGTTTCGACGACAAGCTTCGTGTTCTCGTTGAAGCTTCCTTATTTCGGACTGCATTTGCTGGTTGATCTGGTTTTGCTCGTCTCGCAAGTTGGTGACTTGTTGATTTTGTTCGTCTCGCAAGCTGGACACTTGCTGATTTTGTTCATCTCGAAGATGTGATATTTGCTGGGAAAACGAACTGGATAACTCATCTGATAGGGTAGACATCCGTTGTAATAGCTGGGAAAATTGTTGCGTCTGTTCTTCTTGCTGGCTCGTCATTCTTTGTGACAGCTGGGACATATCTTCGCGCTGGTTCTTCATCTGACTGGATAGTTCTTCTTGCTGGCTCGTCATTCTTTGTGACAACTGGGACATATCTTCGCGCTGGCTCTTCATCTTACTGGATAGCTCCTCTTGCTGGCTCTTCATCTGACTGGATAGCTCCTCTTGCTGGCTCGTCATTCGTCCTGATAGCTCCTCTTGCAGCCGGGAAAGTTGTTGAGTTTGTTCTTCTTGCAGCCGGGAAAGTTGTTGAGTTAGTTCAGAATTTGCTTTTTGAACTGGGTCTTCGAACTCCACAGCGTCAGGGTCCAAATTATTATTTAGGTAGTATTCACGGAGCCTTCTCAACAATACGGATTTGCTCCCAGTAGTTTCCAATTCTAATTCTTCGAGCTCTCTTCTGAGCTCAGCCACCTTCTGAGCTCATTTATCTTTTTTCCAGGCATTCTTGTATCTTCACCCCACACCTGACACCAATTTGAAACACTTATGGGGACTTTTACACAATTTATTTAAAAAATTGTTAAGATACACTGAACTCTGCTGGATACCGTCTAACTACTTGACAATACAATGAACTCTTGTGAATACTTGAACTTGAACTGACGTTAACTGCCCATGCATCCCCTTATATACAACATTATTTAATCTAGTCAGTGTGTTTAGAAGTTTATAGAATTTTCTAGAAACATTATTTAAAATGCTCAGTTGATTTTTTTACAAACTTCTAAAAATCAACTGTCAACAACAATCTTTCAAATTAAGGTCCCTTCCTTTACGGTTATCCCGTTCAATATATTTAAATAATTTTTAAATCGAAACTATAATCTCTTGGCTTGTAAAATAGACAGCACTTTAATTAATCAGTCAAAATTTAAAGTAAACTTTGTATAAAATAAATATTATACCCCCATTAACATCTTCTTTTATTTCTCTTAAGAAGAATACAGCTACTGGAAATAGTCTTAAAGTTTCCTTAATGACTCTTTCTGTGTATTTCATCAGTGGTAAGTCCGATGGTAGTACACGTCTATCTGGACCCATAATATCTAAAATTTCGTCCAGAACTTTTTGCTATAATAAAAATATATTTAGTAAATTTAAATTAAGTTAGGTTATAGTATTAGACGTAACAAGGTCGGTAGGTGACTTATTACAGTACGAGTTAGTTTACGGAAATAAAAACGAGTACTGTAATAACACGTAACGACCATGTATCGTATTATATTTTATTTCATCCTGTTTTTATAAATTAATAAATTCATAAAAATTTTAACAGTAGTCGTAACTTGACTAAAAATAGTTGATTAGTTAGGTCAAATTACCTTGAAAGCCATCTGTCACTGTCAAATATTTTTTTATTATTAAGATTTAAGTGTTAATATAAAATTGAATAACATTGACTTCTTTTTAAATATGGAGGTAAAAGTAAGTAATTAATTATTTTATTTTTATTTTATAGGCATTATTGTATTTTTAAATGTCAAATATTAAAAGTAATTGTCTTCCCTTA